>JAVTVY010026101.1:0-104567 GCA_036873755.1 Hanleya hanleyi | reverse complement strand
ATTCCAGCCTGCATCAAGTAAATGTATATTT
Source organism: Hanleya hanleyi (assembly GCA_036873755.1). Classification (NCBI taxonomy): domain Eukaryota; kingdom Metazoa; phylum Mollusca; class Polyplacophora; order Lepidopleurida; family Hanleyidae; genus Hanleya; species Hanleya hanleyi. The sequence goes on along the minus strand of JAVTVY010026101.1, from coordinate 104,536 downwards.
TAAGGTTAAGTAGATTGAGTATTTGCCATATTGATGGAGGTAAGTAAACGTGTATATCAATGATTAAGTGATGATGATAATATGAGAATATCACTGTCTTGTAGTTCAGACTAAAATTTGTTGAACTTGTTGAAGTTCTTATCTTGATTACATTTCTCTAATTTACAGGAGTATGCCTTCAAGGCTAAATCGAGACATTCTGTTGATTACATCCGAGAATTTCCCCATTTGCGACACAGGACCAATTTTTTCGGTGCATTGCTGAGGGCGAGAAATTCAGCCACCATGGCAATACATGAGTTCTTCCAGGTATATTATTGTAATATTATTGTACAAACTTTATAACAAAGCCTGTGGATTGGTTTGTGGTACATTTGTATTCCGTTGGATCGCTGAAGAGTTGCTTATTTTTGACAAGTATGTAGGCTTATATTGCAACCTTAAATTTTCCGCCAAACATCTGTGGTACGGTTCGGCTTGGTACATGTATTACGGCCACTCTCGATTATGACCGTTTCAATTCCTAGCATGCAACACATTCGCAGAATTGAACATAATTTTACCGTTTTGAAGAACTATTATTCATACAAAGTGGGATGCAGGTATGACCTAAATCACACCAAAGCTGCTTCCTTAGTAGCAGATTTTTCTCCCAGAGTTTCGATTCAAAATATTATCTAGCTGTTTTGAAAAACATCAAAAAACCTCGAAAAAACCCCAACCATAATAAGAACATCGTAGTACCGGACTCGTATATGTATGAAATGGAGATAATATATTACCATTAAACTAAATCAGACAAACATCTTGGGATACATTTCACCAGTTTAATCCGGGCTACAAATAGTAAAATCAGTTTCAAATTATTAGTAGTGAAGAATTATGCTATACATACTCCTGATAATATAAAGCTTAAAGTCATGAAATTGAGGAGTAATTCTTGCAAGAATTGAAATCGCATTACATGCCTTCTGATGGTTTGAAAACTTGCAATGCCATGAATTCTGTGCCACATAATGTTTTTAAGAAAATTCCCGGGACATTTGCATGAAGATTATAAATTGATCATCACCTCTCTATTTTTGACAGCAAAATGGTTACTGTCTGGTGAACACCCCAGTCATCACTTCCAGTGATTGTGAAGGTGCAGGCGAGGTCTTCCAACTAGAGGTAGAAAACACATTTTCCAATCATGTAACGAAAAAAGGGAAAACCTGCCCCTCTGTCTCTCAGTCTGACACTCAACCTGCTCCTTTCTCTATCAACCTGCCCTTCTGACCCTCAACCTGCCCATCTGTCACTCAACCTGTCCCTCTGTCTCTCAACCTGCCTCTCAACCTGACCCCCAACCTGCCCCTTTGACTCTCAGCCTGCTCCTCTGTCACTCAACCTATCCCTCTGTCTCTCAATCTGCCCCTCTGTCTATCAACCCATTGCTGTCTCTCAACCTGCCCCTCTGTCTCCATGGTCTCTCATCCAGCCCCTCCCTCTCTCTCAACCTGCTCCTCTGTCTCTCAACCTGCCCCTCTGTCTATCAACCTGCCCCAATGTCTCTCAACCTGCTCCTCAGTCTATCAATCTGCCCCTCTGTCTCTCAACCTGCCCCTCTCTATATCAACCTGCCCTTCTGACCCTCAACCTGCCCCTCTGACCCTCAACCTGCCCCTCTGACACTCAGCCTGGCCCTGTCTCTCAACCTGCCCTTCTGACCCTCAACCTGCCCCTCCGTCTCTCAACATGCCCCTCTGTTAATCAACCTGCTCCTGTCTCTCAACCTGCCCCTCTGTCTATCAACATGTCCTTCTGTCTCTCAACCTGCCCCTCTGTCTATCAACCTGCCCCTCTGTCTCTCAACCTGCCCCTCTCTCTATCAACCTGCCCTTCTGACTCTCAACCTGCCCCTCTGACCCTCAACCTGCCCCTCTGTCACGCAATCTGCCCCTCTGACACTCAGCCTGGCCCTGTCTCTCAACCTGCCCTTCTGACCCTCAACCTGCCCCTCTGACCCTCAACCTGCTCCTCTGTCACTCGACATATCCCTCTGACTCTCAACCTGGCCCTCTGTCACTCAACCTGCCCCTCTGTCACTCAAGCTGTCCCCTTGTCTATCAACCTGCCCCTCTGTCCATCAACCCGTTGCTCTGTCTCTCAACCTGCCCCTCTGTCTATCAACCTGCTCCTCTGTCTCTCAACCTGCTCCTCTGTCTCTCAACCTGCTCCTCTGTCTCTCAACCTGCCCCTCTGTCTCTCAACCTGTCCCTCTGTCTCTCAACCTGACCCTCTGACTCTCAACCTGGCCCTCTGTCACTCAACCTGCCCCTCTAGCTGTCACTCAAGCTGTCCCCCTGTCTCTCAACCTGCTCCTCTGTCCATCAACCCGTTGCTCTGTCTCTCAACCTGCCCCTCTGTCTATCAACCTGCTCCTTTGTCTCTCAACCTGCCCCTCTGTCTCTCAACCTGCTCATCTCACCCTCAACTTGCCACTTTGACCATCAACCAGCACCTCCATCTCTCAACCTGCACCACTGTGTCTCAACTTGCCCCTCTGACCCTCAACCTGCCCATTTGTCCAGCAACCTGCCTCTCTGTCTATCAACCTGCACCTCCATCTCTCAACCTGCACCACTGTCTCTCAACCTGCCCCTCTGTCTATCAACCCGCCTCTGTCTTATCAACCTGCACCTCCATCTCTCAACTTGCTCCTCTGACCTCAACCTGCCCCTCTGTCTATCAACCTGCCCCTCTGTCTATCACCTGCACCTCCATCTCTCAACCTGCACCAGTCTCTCAACTTGCTCCTCTGACCTCAACCTGCCCCTCTGTCTATCAATCTGCCCCTCTGTCTATCAACCTGCACCTCTGTTTCTCAACATGCACCTCTGTCTCTAAAGCTGTCTGACATACCCATATTCTGTAATTCACTACTCCCAGAGTTCCTTCTGTATAATCATTATAATATGCTCAGTCCCTTTGCCATGTTTGCTGATATATTAACCACTGCCAGTATTTGACAAGCTCTGTTAAAATTTAACACAGACAAGAGAATTCCAGACCAACTCAGTGAAATGGTGCATTAATTAAAAGGTTGGTCAGATGCCAAAGTTCGCCGGCTAATAGTGTTCATGTGAATCCGATTGGAAAGAAGAGGTTGTTGTCATGTGAGCGAGCCTAGACAGACAACAGTTTTAATCTGCATGACCCACAATTTACAGACCCTTTAGGCTGTCCGTGGTTGACCATCATCATATTCAGTGAAGGCATTATTACATTCTGCAATTATGTAGGGTAGTCCAATTTATTCTTACTGCCAATTACATTTCTGTGATATTGTGATATCATTATTGATTATAATTTTTTTTTCACAAATAATAATTGACAGCCTGCCAGTTCCAGGGTTTTACAGGAGGCCATATCAGATGGTGAACACAGTTCTGAAGAGTCGTCAAAACATTTCTTCGGACAGCCAGCATACTTAACTGTATCTGGTCAACTACATCTAGAGGCAGTAGCGGGGTAAGTATTTTCATTGTGCAGTGAAACCTGTGAATACCAACACCTGGATAAACCGAACAACCTCTAAGTACTGACATAATCTTGGGTACCAACATTTAAATTTAAGGTATTTTGAGCCTTGATAAACCAGAACCCTCTCAAAACTGACACTATAATCTGGTCCCATGCTTGGTCGATTTACACAGGTTTCATCTTACATACTCCATCTTCACTTTTACCAATTTGATCAGAAGATTATTTGTTCTTTTAATATTACACATACAGTAAACAATTCAAATATCTGATCATCTTTCGATTTACGATCATATATTTCTACTGAATTAGGATTACACCTGAATCCAGTGTGGTATGATCTAACTGAAGTACGATGCAGTTGGGATAGCTAGAATATACATGGATGCCAGTGTCAACTTATTCCCAATCAATAACCATTGGCATTATTGGAGCCAAATCTAAACCTCTAAAATTTCTGAATGGTACATGTACTCTATTGAAGAAACTTTAATTCCATTATTTTTGGCAACTGTCTATGGCAGTTGTGTGCCTAAACCACAACAGGACATACATGACACATGTGCCTTCAGAATAAAGTCTTGTTTGACACGAATGTTGAATTGCCTTTATCATCTTGGTCTAATACCGAACACATACATTCAAAGTTGTATAGGTTCTGTGACAAATGATTTAGAAACCTATCATTTCCATGGATTGATGAGATTCAACATCTGATATCTGCAGAATTTACAGCTGAAGAGTTAACAATGAATAAAAACAAAAGACATACCACAGAATGATGGAACATTAATGTTTTAATGTATTTTCATTATTCTCTTTGCGACAATTTACCTTATGAACTAGGGGAGATAAACAGGTTTATACTTGCTTTTCTGGTACTTATGTGATGTAAAGTTTTCGATAAAGTCAAATTTCTCGGCATTTCTCTGTGACCTACAATACAATTTTATGACTGTCTTTTTGACGAATATTTGGATCACTTTCCATAGTAACCTATCCAGTATCCATTGTATGACATGTTGCCTTGTACATAAGTATTTTCACTGTACAGTGGTTTCTGCAAGGTGTACACATTTGGACCGACATTCAGGGCAGAGAACTCAAGAGGGAGGCACCATTTATCTGAGTTCTACATGATAGAAGCAGAGCTGGCTTTCACTGAGAAACTGGAGGACATTATGACTGTAAGAAAAATACCATTGCTACATGTATACTGTATACCAACTAAGAAAAATACAACATAATGAATATTTGTACCTATTTTTACGTATTTACAAATATTTTCCAGGTTTTCAGGATTGGCATGCATATATTGTAGATCTAGATACAACTCGATAACAAGAATAGCAATCCATGAATCATATGAAAATTGTCACAGTCTACCCTGTTTATATAAAAAAAACAGTGATTGAGTTTCTGGAAAATGTCACATGTGCTCTAGTTGCTCACAATATTCTGTGAGATTACAGATATATAATTAAATTTCCCTGTATTGTTCATAAATCCTTCGATTTGATTGGCTGATTAGTGCTAAATTTTTCGGTTCATACTTCAGTGAATCTAAAAATATGATATGCCATGCTCACAACGTTACTACACTACTTTTTTTGCTATAAATAGCACTGGATCAATGGCCATAGTGTAAAATCGATTTAGATTTTAGTGCATAATATTGCTCAAATGTTGCCAACAGAAAACTCTAAAACCAACTGGAAAGAATCAATTTAGATATTTATTTGTATTGAGAAAATTGTTTGTAGAATTACAAGAATTTCAAGAGAAAAGAACGGATATAATGTCTGTCGGTCCTGGAAATCATGAAATAGGCCTCAAAAACATGAAAATGTCAGATCAACCATAAATCAGCATCTTCGTGACCTTGAACAAGATTTTGACATTAGGTTTCTCTAGTCCCACATTGCACAAATCATTATAAATAAATTATTCTACCCGGTGAACTCCTGAAAGTCACATCCTTTCTGAATTCTGGTTCTCTTGAGATACAGAGTTTGGTAAGATAATATCCATTCATTTGTCCATTCATTTGAATACCAAGAATCTAAAATTGGAGTGCAGGGGGGGGGGGGGGGGGGAGTTTTGCACTGATGGAAAATGGAAACCAAACGGAATATGTCGTCCTCTCTCATGAAACCGAACACAAAAGTTGACAGTAATTATACGGTCTTGACTGCCACGATCAGCGGATGTATGCAACAAGTACCATACTGGAGATGTCCGGTAAAATCCCTCCAGTCAAGTGGGGAGGGGTGGAGAGTGTCTCAGAATGTTGATTGCCACAAAACCTGTTAGGTGGCCTACGAGTGCAACATCATCATTCAATCTCTGTTCACAAAGGCTGCAATCAGTTCATCAGAACTGGTACATTTCAAAATCTGTGAAAGAATATCAATTTTCATGTTTCCAGTCTCTAATATCACGCAAATTTATGTGTCTGCTCGAACAAAACACAGAAACTCCCTCGATTCCAGTCTACGTGTGACAGGTACAGGCGAAGAATGATGAACACCGAAAGGAAGAAAGTTCCATTATAAACTGCGACAGGGAATGTTCCTCAGCTCAGAACAACACATTGATCAGTGAATTCGTCCTCTGTATGCTTACCCGGGGTGCGGTAAAACGGCAAGAAAATGCATGGCCAAGTTTGATCAGTCAGCTCTGAAGGGAATATTCTCGGCAAGACCAACTCAACTCTTCCATGTCTTCTGCATGGTTTCATATCTTATTCTTCCTTTGCAGAATTTCTTGTGTGTTTCAGGTTTCCTGACCTTACGTAATAATTATCCCTGACTGAAAAGTTGCACTCCATAAACAATGTGCAACATGAAAATGTCAGATCAACCATAAATCAGCATCTTCGTGACCTTGAACAAGATTTTGACATTAGGTTTCTCTAGTCCCACATTACACAAATCATTATAAATAACATTATTGCAACAAACTGTCAAACTGAAAACTGTTTGAACCGAGCTAGGCCTACCAAGAGGTGCGCGTTCACTGAGACATTGCTAGAAGTTGTGAACTTTGTTGACTGTATTCATATGCAGTGGTTTCTACAGTTACAAGAATTAAAACGACGGATTCCTTCGTTTCACATTTCAACTTCTCTTCTCTTATTGAATTAGTTTTGCTTGATTACTGTAATTATAAGGATTGACTGAGATTTTTTTACACTCAGTGGGATATGAACTTAAAAACCGCTGTATGATCTGCTACGCGTAACCATACAGTTTACACAGCGGTTTTTAAGTTCATACCACATTGAAAAATCACAGTCAATCCATAAGTACCCATAACCGGATGGTAAGTTCTCCAAGTATTCGTGACCGTAAAATAATGGAGATTGGTATTTGCAAAAAATATGAGCAGTTTCAAATAGTATTTGTATGTCAGTTTTGAGAAATTGGCATTTTTACCCCTCAGCCTATTAGCGCTGCGGGGTTCTGTCGTCGGCATGTACGTCCAGTCGTCCGATCGCTCGCCAGTCATCAACAATTCTTGTGACCGGTCTAGAAGTCAAACCGTTGCCTCTAGGGACTTCCAATTTGGTGCACAGGATTGTTGGGTGGTCAACCACAAGCCCATGGAATTTGGGCACATTGTGATGATTTTTTGTGGTTTCCATGGCAACATCAATGCAAAATGTCCATATGACGCTGTGAACGTGATAGAAGGTAAACCGTTTCAGCTAGGGATTTCAAATTTGGCATGCAGGATTGTTGGGTGGTCAGCCACAAGCCTTTTGAATTTGGGTATATTACAATGAGTTTTTTGGTTTCCATGGCAATGTCACTCATGTTACTAGGCTATATTTCTCATGTTACTAGGCTTCCAATGAAAATTGGAAGACTTATTATTATTCAGATTATTATTAGAGGTCAAAGCCAGGATGGCTTGAAGCTTTTGTTTTTGTTCAGAATATTTTTGTTCTTCCGCCATATTTTTCGCACGCTATATGTCAAATTATTTAATATAGTCCTCCAATATTGCATCCAACATCCCACATTGAATTTATCATATCTTAATCTTTCACAAGCCACTGCTAAACCATCTTCTGTATTCAGCCAAATATTTCAGGCTTTTACATATGCATTTTCCATTCATTGTGTACCAGTATACACTGACTAAAACTGTCTGGCTGAGGGGGGGTTGCACCTTTTAGATACTGCCTCATGTTGTAATTTATAGTCCCCATATAACATGTTAAAGATAACAAGAGGGAACAAAGTCATGTGATTTGGCAAAAACTGAGTGTTTTTTAATTTACTTAGGGTCACGGATACTTAGGAAACTTACCAAATTTATTACCTGATGACATCTTCATCAATGGGATCTAGTCTGATAATCTGTAAATAATGTTCATGATTACGGCTATTGTGTGGATTTACATTTTAATAGGCCCACACACTGGAATTTAGATTGAGCTTCATTTGTGATCATGTTCATTATTGGGTTCTATGTGGGGAAACTAGATCACTGTTGAGATCACCAAAAGAGAAAGCTACAGAGAGATGTAGGTTACCAGGACTCAAATGTGAATACAGGCCTCCAAATGACTCCTAATAGATATTTCCTATATTTTATAGACTTTCCTATATTTTCCTATATGATGTTAGCCAAAACCTCCTAGATTTGCTATATTTTGACTTTTTCTTATGAAAATTTAAACCAAAGCTCTGAAATGAATCGAATTGACATAAGTCATGTTAGTAACTGCATTTCAGGAAAATTTATTCACCTCGCTATGCTCGTCAAATATGATAACTTTTAAATCTGTCTTTGCTGAACCAAGCAACAGAAGGGTCTCTTCAATCACCCTTACCAAAAATTCTTGTAAGAGCTTACAAGAAAGTGTCCTGTAAGATCTTGTAGGACAGTCTTGTAAGATTTTGGCACTTTTCTTGTAAGACTGTCCTATAGGATCTTACAAGATCCTACAAGACTGCCCTACAGGATCTTACAAGACTGTCCTACAGGATCTTACAAGATCCTACAAGACTGTCCTACAGGATCTTACAAGATCGTCCTTTAGGATCCTACAGGGTTGTCCAACAGGGCTGTCATTTGTGTCAATTAACGCAGATAGAATAATGCTGGATGGTTGTGCAGGGTTGTCCAATATACTGCAGGTTTACGATGAAACGTTTCGTGTCGAATGAGATAGTCAACATAACAAATTATATGCAGTCATTTCATACATTTTATTGTATAAAACTGAAACGTATATACAGCTATACACACAAAACAGAAACGTATATACAGCTATACACACAAGGGATTATTATGTTGTCATGTCATACATTTTATTATATAAAATAGAAACATTTATAGGGAATAGCAACCAGCACATGCACGTAGCATCCAAAGTCCAAGGCATCCATGTTTTTCTCAACAGATCAAGTGTCTTTTATAACTTTTTAGCTCCCCATTCAATTTTGATTTCATCGCGTCCAAAATCACCTTGCTGGTACAGGGAAACTTCTTCTTGCAGTAATCTATAAAAAATGAAAAGTCATCAAATTAGCAAAGAAATTGTTATCAAGTTCTCAATGTGTCAAGTTATCCTGAAACTATTCAGAGGTTATCCTCATAATTTAAATGGGTAGAATGGTACAAAATTGTTGTGACATAAGCGAAAAAGTATGATTAGAGAAATCTTAAAAATATTACACTACATTCAACTGGCGTATTGCTGATATTAGTGAATGTGACAATAACCAGGCTGATTTGCATTGAAATATCATAGAAATGTGATGTTATTGATTTAGAAGGTTTACTAGGACATTTAAATATTTTGAAACAATCAAATAAAGGTAGATGTAACTGCACACACAAAGCAATTAACTTTCTCTAAACATTTAAGGATCATCTTAAGTAACACACAAATGGAACACGATAATTTTATATATAATTATTATTATTATCTATGTAGTATCTTTAATTGTTTATTTTTCAATGCTTACTGGCCTCCTCTCCTTATTTCTCTTATTGGGTTGTTTTTTCTGTAAATTGTCTGATGTATTTCATTGTATGTGGGAGACGCGCTATAAGCTTGACTTACTGCGCTCCCATCACTCTGGTGTAAAATAAAATAATTTAAACCAATTAACTTCGAGAACTAAATTAAAGAAATAATACATGAGAGTTAGAAATTGAGAAATTACACTACGTTACCTTGTATAGCAGTTATTTTTTCCTGGTCAATTGGTGGCTTGCATTCGCCAGTCTTGTTCGCATTCGACTTTGCGCCGGTCAAGGAATGAGTTGCCATCTCTTCCCTGGTGAAGATGGCCGACATCAGATCCATCACCATCCGCCGTGGGTCACTGCGGTTAATCGTAGAGAGTGCCGTTTTAGACATCCTTATATTACCGGACAAGACAACCTGAGAAAATAGTAAATATATAAATAAATTGTTTGTTGTGACAGAAAAATATTGGCTTGGCTGGCTACTAAAATAAAAATCGACACGCCGTAAATAAAACAATCCATACTAAAATTCAAAACAGTTCAATACTTCATTTGTAGAGCTTTAAACCCGGATAAATATTAATAAAAAAAGACCCTCAAGATGATTGATGTGTGAGACATTTGCAATTTAAAGAAGGGCATTACATTAATACTTACAAGTTCTGGCTCAACACGATGTTGAGTGATGTCAGCCGGTACAACAGCTGACACCGCTGAAACAACTGGTACTGTTGCCGCTGATCGCTGTATCACATGTTGGGGTTGAACACTCACAGGGTTCAGTGGTGGTATTGGGACTGACTGGAAAGATGAAGGATGGGCTTCTGGGGAAGTCACGGTTGGACACTTGCAACGACAAGTATCTTTGACCTCCTGCACAAGTGAGGTCAAATCCAAGACCATTTGTGGAAGATCTAAAATACAAAAGATTCAAGATTACTAATAAAATTAGTGCTGCATGTCCTATATTTGATAACAAAAAATAGTAAAAAAAACTACTAAAACAAGAGTTAATGTTTTTGTCTAATTAGCATGTTAGAACCAGTTGTAAAATTTAGTTTAAAAATAGTTGTTATTTGCGCTGAAAACTTACCTCACTTCCACTCTTTGCATTTCTTGTCTACATGAAATACCACAGTAAGAATTTAAATGACACAGTTATCTCCCCTGCTAGTCACCTGATAGCATAGCTACCCACAATTCCACTTCCTTCTTGTTCTACTGCTTCGTAGGGCTGGAAGTAAACATTGTCAACTCCGTGAAAAAGTGCCTTTTCTAGCGAAACTACTCACAGTTGGATTACCTCAGACGTCTGATTTCCTGCAAGAAGTCCTTTGGGAAGTATTCTAGAAGTTATCAGCGTAAAAATGGCTCAAAATATGTCTCAATTGTCATGCATGTCTTGTGGAGGTGACAAGCCTAGTTATGACCTTCACTCAACGTGTCCGCCATGCCGCCAGGGTAGAATCTGTACATGGGACACGGCCTGTGAAGAGTGTATTGTGTGGGCGCCCGGCATATTCCAGGTGTATCTGGCCGGTTCTCTGGCAGCTAACGAAGGAAATAGTGTTGTTATGCCTGCCAATCTCGCCAACGAGACATATGTAGCACAGTCTCCTCGTACTAGTGTAGGCGAGGAGTCTAGGGGGTTTGTTAGTTCTGTAGCTGGGTCTACGTTAGTCAGCCTATTGGACGTAAATAAAGATAAACAAACGCCCCCCCCCGCTCACGATGCTTCCATTTCAGGCCAGGCGAAGGGTCAATCAGGTAAGGGATCGACCCGGTTGGTACAAGTGGAAGGAGTAATCGAAGATATGGAATCTGGTACTATGACGACTGTAGAAGTGGAGATTCCTATTGAGCGGACGCCTGGATGTGACGATGAAGGGAAATCGGTGACAGACCCAGGCTTAGCGTGGGAAAGCCAGGGGACTCCGATCGCTCGATCGGAGTCAACTTATGATTACGAAAACTTGGGCAGCACCAGTGAGGGGCCTAATGTTAAGTTTTCATTTGGGTCCGGGGTTGGGAAAATACCTTCCTCGACGCTGTCGAGGCCTGGACTTCCCGGTCGCTCAGTTACGCCTTTAACTGCTGCTTCCGGTTTGTCTGAATTTTCTCAACCTGCTTCCGGTTACTCTGGTGGCCTTCCTCGTTCCCTTGCCGAGACGTTTGTGTCTACGAGCCTTCTGGGCCACCAGAGATTAAGGTTCCCGCAACAACGGCAGTATGGTATGTATTCAGGTACCCATGATATGTCAAATTTTTTGCCTGTGTCTGAGTTGCGTTATCAAGAACCCTCAATCAGACCAGTTCAAATTATGCGGCATCCGGTTGCTGGTCTACCTTCGCCCTTGCGTGGCTTAGGTCAGATATCTGCTTCCGGGGGTGTTCGTGGTACGGGACCGGGATTATTACGTATGATGCGTCCTCCTATACGTGCTTCCGGTTTACGACCTCGTATGCCAGTTCACCGACCTTTACAGTGGCCGTGCTCACGTCCAGCTGGAAGGTCCTTGAGTGTGAACACACCTCGTCAGGCCTTGCTTCCGGTCCACTCTCAAGTGACTGATCCCACATTGGCTGCCATACTGCGCGGTATGGAACAGCAACGTGAGGAAATGAAGGAATTGAGAGAGATGATGACCAGTCAATTCCGAAGTAGTACGCCACTGCTTCCGGTTTTGACTGAACAGTCTAGGAAACCGGAAGCTAATTTGTCGAGGACTATCCCTTCCAATACTCCCTCCTGGCAGGAAGCCCCGGAAGCTATGGAAGTGGATAGGGACCAGTACGGTAGATCTGAATTGAATGAACCTACCAATACTGATCCGGATGCTAGGAAATATTATGAGCTTATTTCCGGCATCTATGACTTAATTCCTGATATGCAGCTTCCGGTCCCACATGCGGGGGATATTGAAACTGAATCAGGAGAGTCAAACCGGGTTACGAGGTCGGCTACCACGCTTCCGGCCTCAACTGCTATTCATTCTATCTGCCATTTATTCCATAGAACTTTAGCAGAACCCGCTACGCAGGAGGAACGTGCTATAAGGTTGAGACCAAAAGCTCGCTTCCGCCCTGCAGGATCTTCTGGTCCGTTCCCAGTACAGAAGCCAAACACACGAAGTTACGGCGTACATAACTCACCGTTTAGCTTCCGGTCTGCAGAGGTGAACGGCGACTTTCAGTATTTATGCTCTAGCAATACTAAAGTGCCTAGTAATCCGGATGTTCCTTGCACGAACAAACAGGCCGCAGTACTTGAGGAAACTGCTCGACAAGGAGTGGCGATTACGAATCACCTTGACTGGTTTCTTAAAGCCATAAGGGATGGTTTATTTTCGCTGTCGGGTGCGGACAGTCAAGAGCAGTTACAGGAGGGTACTATAAACCTCGTTCTTGACTACCAGAAGATTGCTTCCGGTGCTGTAGAAGATTTACTGGTACACAATGCCTACTTATCTTCTATGCTAGTGTATTTAAGGAGAAAGGCCTTCATTCCTTTTATGCATAGTTACACACCGGAAGCTGTAAAGAGGAGTCTACTAGAGACATCTACGGCTCCTTCTTTACTGTTTGGTGATGCTGTTGCCGAAGTTCGACCTGAAATGGATCGTATAGAGCATGACAGGTCAGTTGCTTCCGGTGCTTCGTCTAAAAGACCTATGGCTTCCGGGTCGGGTCCAAAGGCGAAGAAGGCTAAGAAGAACCCGCCTAGTTCCAAGGCTAATAAGGGTGCTTCCGGCCAACAGCATAAGCCAAGCGCCTGCTTCTTTAGAGCCTAGAGTATCTACCTATGGCCATAAGAAGCAGGGTAAGGGGAAATCTAAGCAGTCGAAGAAGGATTCCTGATGTCTCGGGCCGTACCGGGTGGCTTCCGGTATGGCGGGAACACCGAGACATAACGTTTCCAGTTCCCCAGCAACTAGACCTTCCGGTAGGGGGAAGGCTGCAGTTGTTTTGGAGGAACTGGATAAGGATCGGGACGGAAGCGTGGGTCATTCGAACGATCAGATACGGCTATCGCCTATTGTTCGACACGCTTCCTCCCTTGACTGCTCATCCCCTTCCGTCTCGTATACCATTACGAACGGGTCATCTATCAGCAATACAGTCCTCTGTGGACAAGCTGATAGAGAAGGCAGCTGTAATAGAGCTTCCGGTTTGGGACACGTCACCCGGGTTCTATTCCCCGGTCTTTCTGGTCCCCAAGAAAGACACGTCCGAGATGCGCATGGTTATAAACCTAAAGCGCCTCAACAAGGAATACCTCACTCCACCGCCACACTTCCGCATGGAGTCCTTCCGGTCTATACGGACAGTACTCAGGCAAGGGGAATGGCTGACTTCTCTGGATTTAAGGGATGCATACCTGCATATCCCGATACATCTGGGGGACAGGAAGTACTTGAGATTCATGGTCGGCAAACGACGCTTCCAAATTCAAGTGCTTCCGTTCGGCCTGTCCACTTCCCCTTGGGTGTTTACACGAGTGTTTACACCAGTGGCACAGTTCCTGCACAGTCTAGGTATAAAGTACCACTTTTATATCGACGACTCCCTGCTAAGGAATGCCTGCAAGGAACAGTTAATCCTAGACACCCAGTTTGTCTTAAGGATGTTGACTTCTCTGGGATACATCCCACACGAAGAGAAATCAGAGCTGATTCCTTCACAAAGGCGCAAATTTCTGGGGGTGGAATACGATACGCTACGAGCTCTCGCCAAACCCCCAGAAGATCGATGGCTAAAGATAACGACGAAGATACCTCAGTTCCTCAAGTTATCTCAGGCCAGGGCTTTACACTTTGCTGCGATAATCGGCCTCTTGACGTCAACACAGGACGTAACACCAAGAGGGCGGTTGCAGCTTCGTCCCTTAATGATTTACTTCAATCATCAATGGGTCGAAAGGCAGTTGAATCCGTGGATACCTGTAACACCGCTAGTCAAACAATGCCTCCAATGGTGGCTGGATCCACTCAACGTTATGCCAGGTGTGTCCCTACTTCCGTTTCGTCCGTCACATCACCTGTTCACGGACGCATCTATGGAAGGATGGGGAGCCCACCTCGAGTCCAAGTCGACATCCGGGTTATGGACAATCGAGGAACGCTCGTACCATATAAACGTGTTGGAGTTTATGGCAGTGACACATGCCATCCGCACGTGGGTGAGCGTATTGACCGACAAGAACCTGCTGGTTGCGACGGACAACACAACAGTCGTGTCCTATATCAACAAGCAGGGGGGGACGAGATCTCCGCAATTACAAAGCCAAGCGGAAATCTTTTTCGGTCTGTGTTGGGACAACAACATATCGGTGTTGGCCAGGCACATCCCGGGGGTACTGAACGTCTTAGCGGATTCGCTTTCACGACGGAATCAGATAATTCCCACGGAGTGGCAACTTCACCCAGACATACTAAAACAAATAGCTCATGTCTGGGAGATGCCACACATAGATCTGTTCGCCACTCGGCGCAACAATCTACTGCCCCTGTTCATGTCGCCGGTCCCGGATCCGTCGGCATATGCAGTGGACGCACTATCGCAGGACTGGTCAAGGATGGTAGCATATGCGTTCCCTCCTCCAGCTATCCTAGCGAAGGTACTTCAGAAGATCCGCGAACACATATGTGTCGTTTACCTGATTGTTCCGTGGTGGCCAGCAAGGCCGTGGTTCCCGGAACTATTGGATCTTCTGGTAGATGTACCAAGACAGCTTCCGGTATGGCACAATCTACTGCGCCAGCCCGGAACGTCGATATTCCACAGCCAGCCAGGACTGTTCCACTACCACGTGTGCAAGTGCTCAAGCAGCACTTCGCTCAGGCGGGATTTTCAGCGGAGGTTGGGCGCCGAATGGCACAATCTATTCGACCGTCCTCTTCCGCTGTATACAACTCAAAGTGGGCAATCTTCGATCTTTGGTGTGGAGAGAGGGATATCAATCCATCCTGCGCCACTATCCCTGAAGTAGCAGAGTTTCTATTGTATCTGTTCAGGGATAGGGGCCTGGTGCCCGCTACGGTAGAAGGTTATAGGGCGGCTATTGCTCAACCTATTCTACTGGGTACTGGGATTAATCCCTCGACTGATCCAAACTTATCTGCACTAATCAAGTCATACAAGATAACTGGTCAGTCGGCTGTTCCGAAATTACCTAAGTGGGATTTAGCCTTAGTACTTCGGCAATTAGGAGAGCCACCTTTCGAGCCAATAGAAGCTATTGAGCTAAAATATTTATCATACAAAACTTCGTTTTTGTTGGCTCTTGCTTCGGCAGCTAGAGTGTCAGAGCTGCATGCGCTCGATAAAAGGAACATCAGACACTCTAGGGACTGGAGCAAGGTAGTTCTCACAACAGTACCTGAGTTTGTGGCCAAGAATCAAGCCCTCTACGATTCCATATCTCGAGAGTTCACAATTCCAGCCTTATCTGATTTCCTTTCGTCCGGTCTTGAATCAGACATGTTAATGTGTCCGGTTCGGGCACTTGCGTGTTACCTGAATCGTACAGAGGAGATCAGAGCAGGAAGGAGGCGTTTGTTTATCCCTTTCGATCCCAAAGCCAAACAAGAAATTAGTAAAAACACTATCTCGAGTTGGCTCAAAAATACGATTCGGCTAGCGTACTCCACGGCTACTGATAGGCAAGCCGCGCTTGTAAACGTTTCGGGTCACGAGATTAGGGCATTAGCGGCATCATGGCCTCTATGGTCCAACAGATCGGTGACTGACATTATGAGGGCGTGCTACTGGAGGTCAAACACGACATTTGCCTCCTACTATCTCCGGGACATGACGTTGGCATGTAACGACCTCTATTCCATCGGCCCACTTGTGACCGCACAGCGGGTGTCAGGGGGACCGAGGCCAGCAATATAGCTACAAAAGTCCGGGCGTACAGTTGTAACCCTGCTTGCGGGTGAGTGCATTTTTTCTCTCGGCCCCTTTCGAAAAAAAGGGGGGGGGGGCGTATCTTGCATCTCAGCCTTGAAGTCAGAGTAGCAACAGAGGTTCCCTGTGTACCATAGGCATACAGGTTATTACTGTTGTATGATTTCATGGATCCTCTGAGGTAGAAGATCTATGATTTCTACTTTGAACTAGTCACTATGTATGGCATTTATCACTACCACGGATTGTATCAGTTTGCCCACCTACCTTACGGTGGCACTCTATGCAAAGAGTGGAAGTGAGGTAAGTTTTCAGTGCAAATAACAAAAAAATTTTACAAGTAAATTTTCTGTTGTTAAGCTAAAACTTACCTCACTTCCAGTGATGCCCGCCCAACCTCCCCGCTATGATACATCCAGACCATGTATCGCAGTGGAACAAGAAGGAAGTGGAATTGTGGGTAGCTATGCTATCAGGTGACTAGCAGGGGAGATAACTGTGTCATTTAAATTCTTACTGTGGTATTTCATGTAGACAAGAAATGCAAAGAGTGGAAGTGAGGTAAGTTTTAGCTTAATAACAGAAAATTTACTTTTAAAATTTTTTTTTTAAAAATGTGATAATGGTGTTTTATTATTACATAACTATGTTATACATCTAAATTAATTTTCAGTCAGACTTACCTTTCAAACTATGGAGGGTCTTTTGTAGTTCACTCAGGTCTTCTCGGAGTTTCTTATTTTTCTCCTCGACTCGCTTCAACCTTCCGTCCCATGTTCCGTCCGAAGCGTCCTCCACACTCGAGATATCAGAAATCTGAAAGAATAAGTCAATAGTCATGCTTAACAATATAATATGTATATTGGAAACAGATGCGCTGTATTACATGTTAAAATATAGCCTGTTATCATGGTTATGGTGATAGGAAATCTAATCATAATTTATCCTGCTTTTCCTGGTCACATTTTTATCATAGCAAATATCGGTTATGCCAACATTGTATTTGTTATCAATTTATTTTAATACATATTCCTTTGCGATTTCATCAGAACTTTGGTATGGAAATATTCTCAAATCTTCTGGAAATATAAGCAGGAAACAATAAACATTTAAAAAACAACAACTGATTTATTGAGAGCTAACATCCCCCCCAACTTCCTAGCAAGTTAAATCCTACTGTTTGACATGAACAGGAAATACACAAGCAGTGGGGTGATATAACCTATATATCTCACCCTCCGGGGGATTTCCTCCAGAGGTGCATGGCCAATCTTCACATGAGGTCCCCAAGCCTGGGCTTTTCCAGCTGACAATGCAACAATGGCAATTCACACTGCCACTACCTGGGTAGATCTGAAAAGGGATATTGAGACAGATCGAGTTATGGATATTTCTTTGTGAATTCCAGGCTAAATGAGTCATTAATTTTGACTGCAAATATAAGGTGAAGTGCTGCAGTAGTTACTGAGAAGAGTATCAATTGCTTAATATGCCAAGGATATCAAGAGAAACTTGTTGATAGTAAAAGCTCATAGAGGGTCCACATTACAACATTCTGAGTTTAACTAGAAATTAGAATTGTTTTGCTAATTAAGTTATAACATTATAATTATATTTATAACTTACTTACCATCACTACATGTAGCTTCACTCATCACAATCTGCAATACAGTTCTTTAAACCTCAATAGTTCCAGCTTAACATGAACAAATCAACTTGCTCTTTGCACTCTATCCTGCATGTTTTTCTGCTGTTGTTGTTGTTCTCATATGACAGCATGGTGGCGCCACCAGTGGCCAATTAAAATATACCGGTACAGGGGAGATAACTCTCCTCAAATTGTTGAATTAATGCCAGCAAGTCAATTGCTAATGTAATAGACTACCAGGAAAATAAAATAATATTATCTGTATATAATTGGTGATAATGAAGAGGGTAGAGTATTCAATAATGGACATTTTTTTCTTGAAAATCATGTTAAAACTGATGTATTCTTCTAAAATTATTTTCTTCATTATGTCCAATTTTATTATAAAATGAGGTTCTCCTTATGATTGATTCAGTAGAGAGAAGTACAATTTTGGTGTATATCATGATAATATGCCTGCCATTTTTAAAAGAGAAAGTGCTAACCATATCTTCAACTGGAGATCCAATGTTGTGGATATTCTGTGAAACTGTCTTGTAAAAATACTTTGCAAAAGCAAATTGAGTTTTGGTCCTACAGGCAAACTTATTCTTACAAGATCATGTAGGACAGCTGTCCTGCAGGATCTTACAATATCTTGTAGGACAGCCAGCTTTGTCCTTCAGGATCTTGTAAGATCGTGTAGGACAAAAAAACTGTCTTGTAAGATCTTACAAGATCTTGCAAGACAATTTCAAATCCTACAAGATCTTACAAGATTTTTTGGTAAGGGCACCGCCACTATAATGACCGCATTCAGTGGAAATAATTTGATTAAACACCAGAAAACTACCAAGTTTGAAACCTGCAACTTTTAAATCTCTCTTTGTTGAACCAAGCAACAGAAGGGTCTCCTTAATCGCCACCATTATGATCGCATTCAGTGGGAATAATTTGATTAAACTCCAGAAAACGGCCAAGTTTGAAACCTTCTACTATTGTACTATTGACCCGTCTTACACTCCTTATTTCCTATATTTTAATAAGAAAATTCATATATTTCTCCTATATTTTGGCTAATTCCCTCCTATATTTTCACTGTGAACCACTTGAAGGCCTGTGAATATGCAATATTTTAATAGTGTTCAATATTTGGCAGGTGATGGAAGATTTGGTGAAAGATACAACACAGTATGTAATGGAAAAATCCAAGGAAGATGTTAGCTTATTCCACACGCACGTCAAGCCAGGTCATCAGGTAATAGATTTCCTCTGTCATGGGACGTCTATTGATAATAGCATCCCTCAGCTTTGCAGGCTAGCTGTGTGAAGTCCAGGGATGGGCCAGGGGTAATTTGTGTTTTCCAAGTGTCCCTTGTAAAGCACATGCATGTGAGAAGGTGGCTAGGAAACTTCTTCCATTTAGATATTTGTGGCATAAACTGACAGCGCAGCTCATGTGTTATGCATTCATTTTAGGCTGGGCAAAAATGCAGAAAACCCCCCCCAAAACAATAGAATCTGTGATAGGTAATAATACTCCTCTTGATTTCCATGTGATCATAGTATATTAATTCTGATATTATTAAATGTTATAGTTTCATATACATATTGTTTTGCCTGGCACTCACCTAGTATACCTGTTTGGGCTACGCTTGAATGTAATGTACATGTATACTACATTCTAAAGTCCAGTAAATAATATGATTAAATAAACACATTGCTAAATGAATTGCGTCTATGGCTAACGTGACCAAAGACTGCACCAAATTAGAATGCCATTTGACATTGTGTTTTTTCACATTGTGTAGCTCATGGTCTTGTATACTTTCAGAAAATCATAGATAAAATCGCCTCAAATAAGTTTCACAGGTAATTATATAATTATCGTCTTTCAACATTTGCTATATACCTGGGGGATATAGCGATAGCCATGGAAGTCTGTCCGTCCGTCCATCCGTCCGTCCGTCCGTCCGTCTGTCTGTCCGTTTTGAAACGGTTGATGCGAAACGTGATGGATACTTTCGGCACAGTCTAAAGATGTGCATGTGCTCTTCCTGTTGACGGAGGTTATTTCCTTACTCAGTTATTGCCCCTTACAATGCAAAATACTGTAGATTAAATGATATCATCTTGTCAACACAACTCCTCCAACACTTTTGATATGGTTCACCTAATACTTGGTGGATATTATAGGCACAGACCAGAGATGCGCATGTGCTCTTCCCCCTGATGGAGAATTTTTCCTTACTGAGTTATTGCCCTTTACAGTTCAACATACTGTAAATCCATCCATCCATATTTCTTGTCAATGCAAATCCTACACTTTTGATATGGTTAACATGATACTTGGTGATATTATCCGTACTGTCTGAATATGTGCATGTGCTCTTCCCGTTGACGGAGGATATTTCCTTACTGAGTCATTGTCCTTTACAATTCAAAATACTGTATATTAAACGATATCATCTGGTCAATGCAACTCCTCCTACACTTTTGATACACATGGTTCACCTTAAACTTGTTGGATATTATCGGCACAGTCCGGAGATGCGCTTGTGCTCTTCCCGTTGATGGAGAATATTTCCTTACTGAGTTATTGCCCTTTACAGTTCAAAGTACTGTAGATTAAATAATATCTTGTCAATGCATTTCCTCTTGATATGATTCACATAATACTTGGTGAATATTGTCAGCATAGTCCACAGATGAACAGTTCAGAATACTGTAGATTAAATAATATCTTGTCAATTGATGCATCTCTTATTTTTTCACATAATACTTGGTGGATGTTATCACAGTCTGGAGATGCGCATGTGTTCTTTTTGTTGACAGGATTTTTCCTCACTAAGTTATTTCCCTTCACAGTTCAAAATACTGTAGATTAAATGATATCTTGTCAAATCAACTCCTTCTACAACTTTTGATGTGGTTCACATGATACTTGGTGTATATTATAGGCACAGTCTGGAGACATGCATGTCCTTTGATGTGTTGTATTGCACATCACTGATTTCCTACACACAGAAATGCAGCTGTTTTCCTACATCACAGTTCCCTGATGCTGGGGCTGGGGGGGGGGGGGGATACACCATCTTCTGATGGCTCTCGTTAATCTACGCATATGTGTCCTCAAAAGTGAAACCCAGTATTCAAGAGAACTCATAGATTTACATACTCCATGGCATCTCTCAGCTCACCATCAGTGTGTCTCTATTATTGATGGCTAGATTGTTGTCCCCCGCCGCAACGCGGCCGGGGACTTTAAAATGGTTCTTGCTTCTTTGTGTCCGTGGATGTCCGTGTGTCCGTCCATGTCTGTTCGAAGCGATAACTTCCTAACGCTTTGTTGGATTCTTCCGAAATTCGGAATATGCATTCCTTGCGGCAAGACGCCAGTCCGTATTGCATTTCAGCAACATCTGCCTGAAGGTGGCGCCGCTAGTTCTTGCTTCTTTGCGTATGTGGATGTCCGTGTACGTCCGTGCATGTCTGTTCGAAGCGATAACTTTCTAACGCTTAGTTGGATTCTTCCGAAATTCGGAATATGCATTCCTTGCGGCAAGACGCCAGTCCGTATTGCATTTCAGCAACATCTGCCTGAAGGTGGCGCCGCTAGTTCTTGCTTCTTTGCGTATGTGGATGTCCGTGTACGTCCGTGCATGTCTGTTCGAAGCGATAACTTTCTAACGCTTAGTTGGATTCTTCCGAAATTCGGCATACGCATTCCTTGCGACAAGACACCAGTCCGTATTGCATTTCAGCAACATCTGCTTGAAGGTGGCGCCACTAGTTCTTGCTTCTTCGTATCCGTGAATGTCCGTGTACGTCTGTTCGAAGTGATAACTTCCTAATGCTTTGTTGGATTCTTCCGAAATTCGGAATATGCATACCTTGCGACAAGATGCCAGTCTGTATTACATCTCAGCAACATCTGCCTGAAGGTGGCGCCACTGGTTCTTACTTCTTTGTGTCCGTGGATGTTCGTGTACGTCCGTGCATGTCTGTTCGAAGCGATAACTTTCTAACGCTTTGTTGGATTCTTCCGAAATTCAGCATTCGCATTCCTTGCGACAAGAGGCCAGTCCGTATTGCATTTCAGCAACATCTGCCTGAAGGTGGCGCCACTAGTTCTTGCTTCTTTGCATCCGTGGATGTCCGTGTACGTCCGTGCATGTCTGTTCGAAGTGATAACTTCCTAAAGTTTTGTTGGATTCTTCCAAAATTAGAATACGCATTCCTTGTGACAAGACGCCAGTCCGTATTACATTTCAGCAACATCTGCCTGAAGGTAGCGCCACTGGTTCTTGCTTCTTTGAGTCCGTGGATGTTCGTGTACGTCCGTGCATGTCTGTTCGAAGCGATAACTTCCTAACGCTCTGTTGGATTCTTCCGAAATTCAGCATTCGCATTCCTTGCAACAAGAGGTCAGTCCGTATTGCATTTCACCAACATCGGCCTGAAGGTGGCGCCACTGGGTCAAAATAGATTTTTTTTCCGTGTACATCTGTTCGAAGCGATAACTTCCTAATGCTGTGTTGGGTTATTCCGAAATTCGGAATACGCATTCCTTGCAACAGGACGCCAGTCCGTATTGCATTTCAGCAACATCTGCCTGAAGGTGGCACCACTGAGTTTCTCTTCTTCTTGTCCGTTCCAGTCAAAATGGGCCTTCAATTTTGCTATATGAAATCATTCTATTCCACATCATATGATTTACCCTAAAGCTTTTGCATGAACCATGTTTTATTTCAGAAGTATAATGTGAAATAACTGGCGGGGATTCCCTGATTTTTGAATTTCGTGTCATCTTAAACGAAGGACAACATTTCCTTCAATTTTGCTAACAAATAATTGTATTGCACATCATGGGATTTACCCTGAAGCTTCTGCACCAATCATTTGTCTACACACGTATATTACTATATTAATTACAACTGTGTTCCTAATGTTTGGGTGCACACTGTGCAATTTCCTGAATTGAACTGAATTCAACCTTGCTGGTCTACAGACTGACAGATGATGGCATGCAGTTGTCAGTGCAGTTGTTCATGTACAGGGAGCTTTCTATGAATGAGTTGCAACCCCAAAAGGCTTAAAATTTATCAGGCACAGACCCATGTTTTTACCCCTCGGCCATTTTTGGCCATGGGGTATTGTCATCATCTTGTACGTCCGTCTGTCCGTACGTCCGTTCGTGAGCGAGATAGCCGGAAAACTGTTTCGCTGATGAATTCCAAATTTGGTATGCTTATTTGCCTAGTCAAGGACCAGAAGCCTATAGAATTGGGACCTGATTGGGTGGGAACCTTAGCAGCCATCTTTAATTTCATGCAAAATGGATAATGATCCATATCTCGGAAACCATTCAACTGTTCAATACGAAATTTGATATACATCATCGATACATCAAGCAACTTTCAACGAATTACCAAACAGGCTTTTCTGATTAGCTGGGAACCCTGGATGCCATCTTTAATTCATGCGAAATCGATAATGATAGCATACATATCTCGGTTACCATTCAATTGTTTTATATGAAGGTAGGTATGTATCATCAATACATCCAGATACTTTGAATCGGGACCTGATTGACTGAAAACCTTTGGTGGCCATCTTTAATTTAGGCAAAATCATTAATGATCTATCTCTGATTCCGTTGGAGTGCTCAGTGGAAAATTTGGTATACATCATTGATGCATCAAGAGACTTACGATGAATGACAGATCTGGTTTCTCTGATTGGGCAGAAATCTTGGCGGCCATCTTTAATTTATTCAGAATCTTTAATGATGTTTATCTCTGATACCATTCAAATGTTCTATACGAAACTTGATTTACAGCATCGATGTATGAAGAGACTTGCATTAATGAATAACCACATTAGTTCCTCTGAGTGACGGGAAGGATGGGCAACCATCTTTAATTTATGTAAAATCATTAATGATCTCTATCTCTGACACTGTTCAAATGCTCAATGTAAAATTTGGTATACATTATCGATGCATCATCTCGGTTACTTCTACACGATGTGCCTAGGATACAGTACTATACTATACACAATTTTTTGTAATTCAGCATCGCAGAAAACCACCATCGATTGCGTTTTCAATGGTAAAAGGGTTAGGAAAGAACTAAAAATATACTTCAATGCAGAGTGATTTTGATTGACGCCAGAAATCGCTCAGAACGCTTCTTCGGCGATCTAGACCCCAGGAGCATCTGGGGCCTGGGCGGCCCCTGGATCCTCACCTAAAGTGCAATGATAGTGGCCGTACCACTTTGAATTTGCTTCCGACGCCCCTGTATTAACAGACAGTGTCAACATACTGTTCCAGCTGTCTCCCGTTCAGTGATTGGTCATTCGACCCCGCCATTTTAAACTAATACGAGCATTTTCATTGGATCACTATTAGATAAGACCCACCCCAATCTTCATACACAACCACGTGACTGTCTCAGTTGACTGATGACATAGCGCGGCCTCGTTTTTGAATCTGCCGTCTAACTGGGAAAATGTTGTTGTTGCTGCATCAGCCGATCATTAGCCCCCTGTAGAAGATACTATAGGCTAATACATGTAGGCTACCATGCCATGAGATGATGCTTGGGATTGCATTTCGCTCACTTGCACCTACAGGTGGCGACAACTGGTGGCAATTTAAAATTTGGTTTCCGGGCAACAGGTTGATGCCTTCAGCTTCTCATCAAATTTGGTTTGCAGATAATGCCTTGAGATGTCACTTGGGGATGCTTCTCGGTGCTTCACTGCATGGAAACTATATCACAGAAGCAATCAACTTTCAGTCAATCGTTCTGAGTTGATCTTAAAACTTGGGAAGGCAGAAAGACCCTTCCACATCCAACGCCTATGAAGCAGCAGTTGCCTCCCTCATGTATATCCCCTAAGACCAACAATGCTAAAAAATATTGCTGCCATTTCGGCGGGGGACCTAGCATCCTCTGGCTGCTTGTTATTATTTCAATCCACTGTTCCACTTCGAATGACTGTTTTTACCCCTCGGGCAATAACTCAGTAAGGAAAAATTCTCCGTCAGGGGGAAGAGCACATGCGCATCTCTGGCCTGTGCCTATAATATCCACCAAGTATTAGGTGAACCATATCAAAAGTGTTGGAGGAGTTGTGTTGAAAAGATGATATCATTTAATCTACAGTATTATTGTCGTTGCCTCCGTCGTCTGTCCGTCCGTCCGTCCGTCCATCATATCATTGTAAACACGTTATCTCAAAAAATCCTTCACTTACAACAATGAAACTTCATACAGTTGTTTAATACAGCCAGTACCAGAAGCCTATTGAAAGTCGGTGCCATTGGATGTGTTTTTCAGGAGTTATGCCCCTTTATACATGTCTGCTGTTTTTATCCTTGTAAACACATTATCTCAAAAAGTCCTTCACTCACAACAATGAAACTTCATACAGTTGTTTAATGCAGCTAGTACCAGAAGCCTATTCAAAGTCGGTGTAATCGGATGTGTTTTTCAGGAGTTATGCTCCTTTATACATGTCTGTTGGTCCATATCCTTGTAAACACATTATCTCAAAAAGTCCTTCACTCACAACAATGAAACTTAATACAGTTGTTTAATACAGCCAGTACCAGAAGCCTATTGAAAGTCGGTGCCATGGGATGTGTTTTTCAGGAGTTATGCCCCTTTATACATGTCTGTCTGTCTATATCCTTGTAAACACATTATCTCACAAAGTCCTTCACTCACAACAATGAAACTTCATACAGTTGTTTAATGCAGCTAGTACCAGAAGCACCACAGACCTCCACACTACCATAGACCACATCTACAGTAACGCCCCCAATACATCAAGTGGAGTGTTGGAGAGTTACTTCTCCTACCACAAACCTGTGTGGATTGCTGTGAATAGACAGTAATCGTTCGACTACATCTACTATAGGTAATCACTGCTCTATTGCTATATTGTTTTGTCTGTCTATGATCTATATCATACAGGTAAAATTATGCCCACCCCAAATATGTGAGTTGTTGGGCTCAGAAACATTATTTCCACAATTGCTCTGGGCCTGGCCCGAGGGGTCCCGATGGCGACAGCCTACATGTTATACACCTGTCGATAGACGAGGTATATATTGCGATCACAATGTCCGCCTGTCTGTCTGTCTGTTAACATTTGCTTGTCTGTGCGAGATCTCCAGTTCCATGTCATGGATTTGGGTTTACCTTACCCAGGTCATAGTTCAAAGAGAAACCCTGTTCATTTCGACATCAAAATAGCAAAGGCCAAGGTCTCTGTGATTGAAAATACAGTAAAACATTGAAATTGTTGTGTTTATGCTATACATGTACTTTTAAGTACAGTTCAAATTCATTGTGGATTGTAATGGTCTATTGATTTTTACCCCTCTGTCAAGTTTAGCAGAAGTGTATTGTCTGCTTTGTCCGTACGTCTGTCTGACCATCTTGGTTGTTAACACAATATCGCTTGAAGGACTTCCTAAAATCATATAAGATAGGAAACTGGTGATGTTTCATAAGCCTAGTGAATATGACTGACCTTGACCTATTTTATCTAGGTCAAATTTGATTATTGGTGATAACTTCTGAAGGATTACATCTAGGCTCTCCAAATTCATAATACATATGCAGCAGGTGGTTGCCTACTATTCTTTCTAATTTGAATGACCTTGGCCTATTTTAACAAGGTCAAATTTTAGTTATTGCAGTATCTCGAGGGAACATGGCTTGGCTCTTCAAATCTACCCTACAGTACATATTCAACTGGTGACAACTTAGAAGCCTACACAAGTTGACCGACCTTGATGTTTTAAAGGGTGTTATTTAGGCATATATGAGCATATATTGAAGCCCATAAGTCTATTATAGGAAAAAAAGCCTGATATTTTGGCTCAACCCCTCAACAGCACCCTCCCCCAGTCATAGTTAAATGTATAAAACTGAAGAAAAAATTGACGAATTATCAGACTTCAAGGAAGACTAGTATAAATGTGTGACAAATTTGTGGGGGGAGGGGGAGGGGTTCATTCTTTTTAATCATTATTTTGATCTTGTTACATTTTAGTGTTGATTTAAATTTACTTTGTAGAATTACTTACTGTGATGCAGTATCCATACTAGAGAAGAGCAAAGACAATTTTCAGTTCAAGATATCGGTATGTTCTTTCTTGGCTTATTTTATTCCTTGGAGCCAATACGGTACGTATCAACAGATCTTTTCTTAGAATGCACTACTTTTCTCAAGTTTCAAGTTACCTTGCCATTGTTAGTCATTCTGATAGGTACCAAATCCATATTATTACAGACATAGGCATGTCTGTCAAGTTAATTCACTGGTACTGTTTGGCACATCAACCTGCTACATGTACAGGGGTAAAAGCGTTCGGTGTCCGATTTTTCACGTATATTATCGTTCTATTAGCGTTTGAAACGCGTTTCAATAGCGTTTTGAACGCGTTTTGTATTCGTTTCGTTTGCTTCTCAAAGAACGCGTTTATAGCTCGCAAACGCGTTTGATCATCGGTTAGTTCATTTATCTTTCGTTTCGTTTCGCTCAAAACGCGTTTCACGAACGCGTTTATGAACGCGTTTGAAACGCGTTTTGGAAACGCGTTTCGAAACGCGTTTTATTGTTGTTGTTGTTGTTGTTAAATACGCATCCCTGTCGGGTTGCTTCGTCGGGCAAGAATACTATTTGGTCTGTTTTTTTATTATTTGTGCAATGGTTCGGCGACTGAGTGTTGATCAAAAGCCGCATGGAGTCAAGGTCAGGCGAAACGCATTTCGGTTCGATATCACACGCCTGACTAATCATTTCGCTTGGTACGGGAAGACAAATATTGTTTCGCTTGGTGAACGAAAAGATTCAAGCTTGCGTTTAAAACGCGTTTTGAAAACGCGTTTCGAAACGCGTTTTGGAAACGCGTTTGGAATGCGTTTTATTGTTGTTGTTGTTATAAGCATTACCGTCCACACCACGGTTGCTTCGTCGGGCGAGAATACTATTTGGTCTGGGTTTTTTTCTTTGTACAACGGTTCGGCGACTGAGTGTTGATCAAAAACTTCATGGAGTCAAGGTCAGGCGAAACGCTTTTTCGGCTCGGTATCACATGCCTGACTAATCAATTCGCTTGGTACGGGAATACATATATTGTTTCGCTTGGTGAACGAAAAGATTTAAGCTTAGCGCAATATATAAACGAAACGAATTACCGGACACAGACCTTGTATATTAAAGGCTATGCCACATATATTTATAGCACGGGGATTATAATAGCGGCTAGGGAAAGCCCCGACACGTGGGATTCCTGGCCTGGTTTGCAAAATAAAAACACAAATTTGCACGAGTCGAACGAAAAGAGAAACGCGTTCGAAACGCGTTTATAAAACGCATTCACAAACGCGTTTATAAACGCGTTTCGATCGGAGCAAACGCGTTTGACGAGGGAAACGCGTTTTGATAAAATAAAAATTAAGCGATATTGAAAGCGTTTCGTTTCCAATAATCGTTTGGAAAGCGTTTGAAACGCGTTTACATTTCGTTCCGTTCGCGTTTCGTTAGGTCAAACTAAACGAAAATAACCGGACACCGAACGCTTTTACCCCTGTACACACTCAATAAGAGTAAAGAAGAGGTTTGTAGCAGGTACTGGACAATGCATTCTTAATAAATTAATATCCTACCAATTCATTGTTCCCCAATCGTTTATCATTTTAGTATTTTACTTACTTCAGTTGAATTTGGTGTTCGGTGTGCCTATGTCATGAACATTTAATAGCATTATGACATGATAATGGACAAATCCACTTGTAGTCAGAGAGGGGCGATAGGATCATCATCTTCATTTACCCCAGGGTTTACCCCAAGGTTTAAGACTAGTCCATATGTCTACCCCGCATTATATGGCACCACACTGGCTAGACAACAGCAAGATCAAAGGATATCCCACCAGCATGGAGCCTCGTTGAGCTGGGTCAACCAAAAAGTCCCTACATTTATGAAGAGATACTGAAATTGGTCGATGCTCGATTGGTCGGTGCGAGCCGGTTACATCTTACAGCAACAAATCCAGATTGGGGAGCAGACTATAAGATATTGGGTCAGATTCACAGTTTATTTCAATTACGTAAATGTTGTGACTCACAAGTGAGATATATCTCTTGCTATTCTAGTCGAATTCAATTTTCATTGAACTGCAATGTAACTGATTAACTTAATTTGTTTACCAGTGGGGTGAAGATCTTCAGAAGGAGCATGAACAGTATTTGGTGTCCTATCTTGATGATTGTCCAGTCTTTGTGACAGACTTCCCTGTGCAACTCAAACCTTTCTATGTCCTGACTAATGAGGATGGCAGAACTGTGAGTGAATATATAGGTCTCTTTAGAAACTTGATATCATTGGTAGAATCCTCTTTCAGTTTCTCCTACAAACCAATGAAATTATAGAATCTTCTGAGGATCAATCAATAATGTTATACATGTAAAGTGGAATACATTCCATGTGGGCCTGGAATTCTTCTAGCAATGTCAGAGACTACTCAGTTTGAATGTATGAAAACCTGTTACAGATCCAAAATATTATTTTGGTTTAAACAGGGTTTTCCTGGAATTGCGAAATCGGCAACTTTTAGAGTCCTTTTCATTATCTCAACAGGTTTCACTTTATTCAACTGTTGGTTAGGCGGTGTTAACTGTCTTTCCATGTTTTGCTCACATGTTATGAGAGCATATGTAATGCAACATCCATCTGTCCATCTGATGCTCCCCCGCCCCCCCCCCCAGTGAAGTAAAATTTTGTAGGCTTGCTAAACATACTTAAAAGGACACATCTACACATAGAGAACTGATTAAAGCTCGAACCACCCCATATCCTCATATATTCTGAAAGCTTGTATCATATTACCCAGCCCACTGAACCCCACCCTCTAATCCCTGAATTAAGCCTATCCCCACCCCATTACCTCATAAATTCTGAAAGCTTACACCATGGTACACTTATGAGATGCTCAGCTGCAGCCATCACTTAGAATTTTCTTCAGCAAACATATTATGTTTTTATATCTAGGCCGCTGCAGTTGATTTGCTAGTCCCTGGTGTAGGAGAATTATTTGGAGGATCTCTGAGAGAAGATAGATATGATGTCCTCAAGGACAAACTTGATGATTTACAACTTTCGGAAGAGTATGCTTGGTAAGAAAATCACATTTTGGTTAATTCCGCAAATATCCTTTCTCCATACATCAAAATGATGTGATGCTTTCATTACTACTTTTACCATTTATTTGGTGACCTAAAACTGTGATGTTTTTATACGCCCATCATGAGACAGTGGTTGTATCATGTGTTAGTGAGTTCTTTCCATCCATCTATTAGTCCATCTGTTAGCATTTGTTGTCCTTGCGATATACGTAAGGTATACATACCTCACATTCATGGCAAAGAAGAAGCCTATCGATTTTAAAATATGTCTGTCCATCTGTCTGTCTGATACTTTAATTTTCTGTACATTATCTCAAGCTCCAGATATCATCTTCATTTTATCCAGCCAATTTCTACGTTCCCACTTCGAACTTCCCTTGATATATCTGGACCCCTTCAATGTTCAAATAACTTATAAATAGACACGAGACCTCGAAAACATTTGAAATTCGAAATGGGTTGCACAAGAGCGTTACTGATTGGCTGACCTAATTAGTGGGCACCATATTAGGAGGAAGGACGCCGCTAATAGAGGATGATGTCACTCTATGTGACTTCACTCGCAATCGATGTGTATGTTCTGATTGGTTCTTCTGTCGTTAGCTGGTGAAATTTACACCTCGGATTTTGAATGCTGAAGGGGTCAGATAAATCAAGGTAGGTTCGAAGTGGGAACGTAGAAATTGGCTGGATAAAATGAAGATGCAGGGTATGGATTGGACCCAAACTTTGGTTATACATGTACCTTTATAATACCCATAGGACAAGGAAGACTTGGACTTCAAATGGTCAACGGTCAATATAAATATAAGAAAATCATTGAAAATATTTGTCAGTGATAATAGTTCAGGGATGTGGATCGTGAACCATTTTTATGTACATGTCAAATTCATGGCAGGTGTGTGTCTGTGTCTTAACTCTTGATCTCTGTGGAATATCATAAGTTTCAAGTTATGCAATGGTACCAAACTTTAAGTATGCCTTACCTATAGGGCAAGGAAGACCCTATTCATTTTGAGGTCAACAGGTTCTGGTCACTGTAGCCTAAATAGCAAGAAATTGTTGCAAATATTGCTCTTCTCGCTTCAAAATCCAGTTTAGCACAATATGACCATTCAGATATACCTCAAAGCCTCGGCAGAGAATTGATTTTGAGGTGTGCCTGTCCATCATGACTGGCTGTCTGTAAACTTCTCTGTACAATATTTTCAGTTCTAGGATATGGATTGCGAAAAAAATTTGGGTATAACCATGATAACAGTACCTTAATATTAGATGAAAAAAGAATGTTGTAAATGGGAGAAGCTACATGTATTATTGTTACACACCAAAGTTTTGCATAGACCTGCAAATCTATCAAAATTTACGTCCTGCCTTGCCCTTCTGGGATCGCAAATGTGCAGACATATTTTGAAGCCACACAGGCTCTTGTTTTCTTTGGATAGTTACATGGGCTCTTGTTTTCTTTGGATACGAAGGACTATAGCAAATGTTCCAATATAATGACATGATCATATACTTTGCAGTAGTGGATGTTGATAAATGGTACAAAAATAAATGTTTTGAGTACAATATCTGCTTGATTTCTCTATAATCATGTAGAGGGTGATCATGTTCAGCAAATATGTTGAGTTGATTGAATTAACATGACTACTAGATTTATCTAATTATTAGAACATCTACCATAAAGTGAATGCCTGATCCTATCTCACACTTTTATACCACAAACAACAGGTACCTGGATTTGCGAAGATTTGGGTCCTCTCCGCATGGTGGATTTGGAATGGGATTTGAGCGCTACTTACAGTGTATATTAGGTATAGCTAATATCAAGGACACTATACCTTTCCCAAGATCTGTAAAAAACTGCAAATTGTGATCTACATGTTCTCTGTATTTAAAAAACAAATCAGCTGTCAATGGAGAGATGATGCTTGTACAATGAAGAGGCACAATGCCATCCTGATACCAGGCAGGGTCATGCAGTGATGAAAGCTGGAACTTGTGCTGGAGGCAGTGGGCCTGTCCAGCTCCAACATTGGAAACAGCTGTTTCGCCAGGATGCCACAGTCTGACAATAGGACAGTGCAAAATGTCTCTTCTTTGAGATGTACATGTACACTAGTGCTATTTTCTGGTTCACCCAGGCATTTGTTGTGTTGATCAGGTCCATATGGAGTTACCAGCTGTTTATTGGAAAAGACCAAAAAAGTGTGAAGATTGAGATCTCACATGAGACCTGAATTCAAAATTGAACCTGACATGGGAAGATTGGCATTTTCGAAGCCCCCAACTCCCTGCAAAATGGACAGTTGTGCGTGAGTATCTCAAAACTCTCAACAGATAGCGATGGATATTTGTCTGTTCACCAGCACTCGCAGCTTATAAATACTTTAAATTTTGGCAACAGGATTTCTCCCCCAGAGGACAAACGCATAAATGGACATAAAAGGGAGATATAAGGCCAAGTTAAATTTTTGTCGTGTACACTTTAGAAAAAGGTACATGGGATGGGGGAAGATGACTTTTTCTGACTCCAACCACCCATACACCAATTATTCTATAAATCCCCCCCCCCCCCCCCCATCTCATGTACTTTTTTTTGTAACAACCTCAGTGTAAGTACGATATTAGTATACAGTGAGTTTCTGGCGTGACACACAAGATTCTGCATGACCTCCACTTGACCTCTGGGCATGCATTCGCATACACTTCGCCATCCATAAGATGGCTTGCGAATCGTGTCTCCATTATCGCAGAGCGATATCCGGTACCGTATTCTGTTCAGCCTTCATCCGGCGGAGAACAGACTCAAAAAATCTGATAAATTACAGGTTTTCATACCACTTCGGAAACAGATATTGCCTGGGCTTATAAAACATATAGGTACATGTATGAATAATTTTCATATCATCCAAGAGGTGTGGTAGATTTTGAACTAGTAGGACATCACATGACTCGAAAATGGCGGGTTACGTTGGGGTTACGTCGGTAGACTTTAGCTGATTGGCTGACGAAGTCACGTGGTATCGATTTCTGGAAATTCCCTCTTGCAGTTGCCGAAAGTAGGCTGAACATGGATACACACGATCCCAGGGTCAGTCTTACCGCATAAAGATCACCCAGATGGTTACAGGTTGCTGGGCACGTAGAGATTGACCAGGCCTCTGATGTGAGATGACTGATGTTGTAGGAGTCGGCATGGTATTATGACTGTTTTTCAAGGTTTCTTGAGTTTTTTCAAACAAATAGATAATACTTTGAATTGAATTTGTGGGAGAGAAATCTGGTCCTCAGGAAGCAGCTTTGGTGTGCTTTTCATGTCGAAAGATGATTCAGGTCGTGCCTGCCTCCCAGATGAAGACCCCACTTTTTATGGGGTCCAAGAGTGAGCAATTATGGACGTTTTGCGAAATAGATCAATTTTGCAGGAAAACTTTGAAAATTTGACCAAATTTCAAACAGTTTTGAGAAGTTTTTGTGTGACAAAACGTTTTCTAATAAACCTACCTTAACAGTGACTTTGAGTAATGGTAAATACATGCATTTGTAGTTTGGTGGTAGAGAGTGGCATTTGTTTTATAGTCCCTTCTTTCAGGATAGTGATTGAAATCAACAACGAGATACTCTGTATTCTACAGGAGAATTGGTGTGATCAAGGTTGTTGAAGCATTTATCTTTTACTTCCAGGCCTGAATTTGAAATCCCTCGACAGAATTTGAAATGGAAAAGTATGATAAATTATCTTTGAATTCCATTTTATTAGGAAAACATTACACTTGAAACCAGTAAAATTTTATTCAATTCCATTAAAGTTGTGTGTGCAAGGAAACGAAACGGCCACAATGGAAGACGCGGTCATAATAGCACGGTGACCCATACGGATCACATGCAAATCATGACCGTACAAACTCATATGCATTTGATAGTTTGAACATGTTACTGGGGCGATTATCGAGTGATGTAACGTTTTCAAAACTTTTCCACCATCGAGTCATTTCAGGCACAATGGATGGTTCTCGTTTGTTCTATTCGGGATGATTTTGTAGGAATTATTTTGTATATGAGCGGATATATACATTTTGTTGAGACGGTTATTCGACCAGTTATTATCGCAGAACTTTCGCAATCTGACTGTCAAATCTGTGAAAACTGATTCGAGGAGAGCAAATTAAATACATAATAATTTCTTTTATAACATATTCCGAATCACTATAGTCATATTTGGCTACAATAACATTCGCTAACTTGACCTGTTTTACCTCCTTACAGAGGCTGTTTTTACACCCCAAATGGGTGACTTCTTTCTGTCTGTCAATCAAAATGCACAAAAGGAAAGACCTGTTCCAAGTTCGCCTTGTCCACTCAATATTTCCCAAACAACTCAGTCGATAGATTTGTATTCCGAGAAAAAGGAAACTTGATTTACCGGTACTCCCAACTTGAATAATAAATAAAATAACTCTGATTACCTCTGTAAATCCAGTTTGATCTCGATATTTCAGTAAAATTTTATTTTTCATCAGTAGGCCTACATTACAACATTCAACTGCACAATACACAACCACATTTGATATTAAGTGATTAATCAGTGCTCTGGCAATTTCACATTTCACAATCCATATCTCTGTAGTAAACGTGACCTCAGTACTGTAAGTACTTTGATTATTATTATGTTTGAAAAAGGTAGTTGCCACCCTTGAGTGTACCGGCACTGTTTTTGTAGGGTTTGAAAAATAAGCTATTATATTTTGAAATAATGTGAGAAATGAACATTAAGTGTCTGGAAATTCATGAAGTTCTATGCCTCAAATTAGGGCTCCACTGAAAAATAATAAAAATATACTAAAGCTTATTTGTGACTTTCTTCTTTTTATGAAAGCATACTACAATTCTCTGAAAGTTGATGGGCCCCTCGTTGGCCGAGTTGTTGTTGATCTGGAAATTCCTCCTTTCATCTAGAAGCACCCTCTGTGAGGTATATAGTACATATTAATACATGTGAACACTATTTACACGGACTCGACACTATCTGACTTATCCCTACTCAGTTACTATAACCGACGCGAACTAGCTCTCTCTCTCTCTCTTAACAGTCCTTTAGAAGCAGGGTTGCTCTTTCATTGTGAAGGGCAAAGCACAGCAGTCGCGATATGGATTCGGAGGCGCTGTAGAAGCTCTGTGCCTTTAAGAATGTTTGTCGAGATTAGTTTACTAATATCCAGTACTATTTGTGTCATGGTCACAGGGTTTGACCGCGCCAGAGGTCATGGAAGCCCGTGTCCGTCAGTAGATTGAGAATTTTCGTGATGGGCTGGTCGTGGATGTGTTGCAGCTTCTTACATGTGCAGATGAAATGAGGACGGTCTTCCGGTTCATCCGAAAAGAGGGGGCAGGTCGGGTTTGTGTCGAATTGATTAAACTTTGAGCGGTTTTCTTGAAGCAGATAGCATCCGGATAGTAATTTGGCCTTGATTGTTGCTCGTTTTACATCCCGGGGAGAGGACCTGACTGTTGACCATATGTGGTGAGGGCTTTTTACTCCACATGCTTTAGCATTCAGAAAGTTAAGGGAGCTTTTGGTTGATGCTTCGTCCTGTAGGTGGTTGGTCCAGAAGCTATCGATGGCTTTTTTGGATTTTCGTTTGAAAGACTCGCGTGATGGTGGGTTTAGGATTAACTCCACTGCCGATGGTAGGTCGTATTTGACGAGGATTCCTTTCATTGTGGAGAACCAGCTAGTGCCGTGTATAGACTTCAAGGTAGTTTGTCTGCGAGCAAGACTGTGTTCTCTGCTTGTCGGGTCATGGCATATAGATAAGAACAGTGATATGGCCTTCTTGTGAATCGTTGCCGCCACTTTTTCGGCCCCGAGGAGTAATGGGGCAGCTGCATCAGAGCACCTTGTGGGTAAGTTCTGAATTTGTTTCAGCTTCTGTTTTTGAAAGTTTTCCAGTTTTAGTATGTCCGCTTTACGGATAATCGTGGCTTCGAGGCTGTGAGTTGTCCTGGGTAGAACGTACGAGTTCCATAGGCGGAGGCCTACCAGGGAGTTGACCCCATTGAAGCCATGTAGACCCGCTCCCATCAGGCTATATAGGGTGTTTATGCCAGTTGTAATTCTTTCATCTATCTCATCTGCTGGGCCAGATTGCCGTATTATGCCGAGATGTTTCACAGTTGCGAGTTCGTCGATGTGTGTTGTGTTTTTGGTTGATGGCAAGCTCTGGAGGAAGCAATGGAGCAGCTGCAAAGTGGAGCGTCACTGAGGCACTCTTGGTAGCATTAATAATTTGGTGGTCTCGGTTTACTATTTCCTCGATGATCTTCACTTGTGCTTTTTCGGCTTGCCGAGTAGTGGTGAGTAGTGCAATGTCATCGGCACAGGTTGGCGCGGATAGATCAATGTCACCTATGGAAAGACCGAGGCTGGTTTGTTCGAGGTTGAAGAGTAGTGAGTTGTTGTAAATTTTATACATCTCGCCGGAAAGGGAGCTTCCCTGTCTCGTTCCTTGTAGAAGCTGGAATGGACTGCTCAGCTGGTTGTTCCACTTAACTTGATTGGTGGCGTCGTGGTAGGAATTGGCGATAAGTAGCCACATGTTGCCATTGATGCCACGCAGGTAGAGTTTCCTTAGCAGCTGTTGATGCCAGACGATGTCGAAAGCCTTGTGGGCATCGAAAGTGGTGAGGATGAGATTTTCCTTACATTTCTTGGCTTCCGCCTGGGCTTCTGTTATGATGAGAGCTGCATTGTTGCAAGATGATTTTTCCGTGAAGCCGCGTTGGAGAGGATGCTGGGATGTCCTTAGTTGGGGCTTTATTTGCTGTAGGATGACTCTTTCTAATACCTTTCCGATTATTTGGAGGACCGAGATTCCGCGGTAGCTAGCTGGCTCGTTAGATGGTTTCCCTTTTTTGGGAATTGGCGTGACAAATCCTTTCTTTAATGTTTGTGGAAGTAGTCCCTGTTTCGAGATGTTGTTGATAAGGTCTGTCAAGAATGCTGCCACCGGAGCTTGTCCATAGATAAGATGTTCAGCAGTCAGGTTAAATATGTCGGTCGATTTTCGTCTATTTAGCCCCTTAATGGCTTCCTCTATCTCGTTGATGGTAAATATTATACTTTCACCCTTTGTAGCATCTGCTAGACTATCAGTCATCATGAAGTTCAGGTTAACTTGCTCGGTCGTAGTAATGTCAAAGTTTTTGTTGGGGCTCGGGGTCGCCAGTTCGCTGAAGTATTGGTGCCACACTGTTGTGAGTTGCTCGTCTTCGTATAACTCGCCGTTGAAGTAGAGTTCAGAAGTTTGTTTCTTGATTGCATTTCTTTGCTGATTTACTAGTTTGTGAAACAGTCGTGTGTCGTCCTTGTGAGCTTTCATGATCCTATGGTAGGTTTGGTCTCGTTGTTTTGCGGCCTCCATTCTTTGGACCCTTCTGAGGTGCTTTTGGGCCTCGTTTTTCGCTCTGGACAATGGATGGAGTTTTGATCGTGGTCGGCCTGCTACTTTCCAGTTGTGGAATGCTGTTTTACTGCACTTGATGGCCTAAAGGACAGCCGGTTTTATATACTGTAAGCCGTTTTTGGATCGTTTGAGATTGGAAGGTCCAGATGCTAATTTGGCTGCTAAGAGGAGGGTCCTTTCCAGCCGTTTCACTTCGCAAGAAATATCAAATTGAGAATGGCATTCTTTTACTGGGTCGAGTAGCTCTTTGACTGATGTGGCATAGCCGAGATTGTGTTGTTCCCAGTTGATTTGCTTTGGTCTTGGCTGACTGGGTTTTGGTTTTGCTTGAGTAGATTTGATGGAGATTCTCAGATTAATAGTGACTGGAGTATGGTCAGAGGTGTTCTCGGGGGTCCATATCCGCCGACTTGCTTGACAAGGATATCTTTCTGCTCTTCGGGAATGAAGAAGTAGTCCAGCTGTGCCTGGTCATTGCCGTTCACGTGAAAAAATGTCATTTTGTTTCCACGGGTGCAGCAGACAAGCCTAGCTGATTTGATAAACTTGCAGAACTTTTTGTCCCGGGAGTTCTTGTCTTGCTAGCAGGGAGGCGTTGAAATCTCCTCCAAGTGTGATATGGTGGGAGCCTCTATATTTGGTCAGGATGTGGCTGATCTGCTGTAGAGTGTCGTCGAACTCAGATTCGGGGTGATTTTTCGAGGGCATGTAGGTACCGACGATACACAGTGGTTTAGTGGTGGTTTCCATTTGAAGGGCTATTATTCGGTGATGGCCATCTGGAAGTTCATGGACTTTTGGTAGTAATTTCTGGCGAATGAGGATTGCGACCCCTCCGTATCCCCGTGGACGTTGGTATGGAGAAATCGGGTCATAGGTATCAACAGATTTGGAGAAGGCGGTGAAGTCGGCATGTATGCCCTTACAGAAAATTAAGATTGCGGAGAGATTGCGGAGTTAGCTTGCGGTAGCTTACAATGTTAGCTACCGATAAGATCCCATTTGAAACATTGGGAGCTCGTGTTAGCTCCCGATAGGGCCGACAGGTTGGCTCCCGCAAGGTAGTGATCGCTCCCCGCAACCTAGCGCAAGCTTGCGCCAGCTCCCCATTGTAGCTCCCTGCGAGCTCGCGCCAGCTCCCCATTCCTGCTCCGTGCGAGCTTGTGCTAGCTCCCCGCGAGCTCGCGATACCTCCCCGCAAGCTCGCGATAGCTCACCGCAACCTTGCGCTAGCTCCCCGCAAGCTGCTACCTTGCCGGGAGCTGCCGATAAGCTCCCATTTGAAACATTGCTAGTTTGCGGCTGTGCTAGTTTGCGGCTGTCCATGGTAGCCAGCGCTAGTTAACGAAGATCCCGAGTTGTATTACTGTTGTAGGGTTGCGTGAGCTAGCGGTAGGTGGCGCGAGCTAGCGGTAGGTGGCGCAAGCTAGTGGTGGGTTGCGCAAGCCAGCGACCTATCAAACTTGATCCACAAAATCAGTGACCCTGGTTCAGCCTACAATTTCACAAATTCATGATGTAGGCCAAGATCACAACAAAGACAGGGTGAGCATACATGTACTATATATACACCAGCTATTTGAAAACATGCAGAACAAATTAGGGGAAAGGATCTGAATTTTGCAAAAACTATGTTCACTTCAGGCAAAACTCCGCTATGATTGCTTGATCATTTAAAAGAGCATGTACTTACCAGAAACTAATGAAACATCATGAAATGGCTCTCCCTTATAGATACATCCATTGAACTGAGATGTATAACAGCTTCTCCCTCCAATTTTCAAATGCTGACTGCATCACACACCATCCCTCCCCATTCAAAAGTAGTCCATTTCCAGGGCAGGAAATACCAAGGATAAAAGGGCACTAATCCCATATCTAAAGAACGTTTATCATTCACAAGAATGTGAAAACATAAGTAAATATCTGTAGCACTGCAGAGAACAGGTTATTTGGCCTTGTGTGGAATTTTATTATGTATTCCTACACACTGGTCATGAGACTGACCCAGATTTCCAGATGTTGGTTTAAGGAAGGCCTAGCTGGACAGGAATAGTAATGGTGTGGAATCTCAAGAGTACAGAGACTATCAAATATCTCAAACTTGCGATAGCTCCCGCAAACTTGCGCTACCTCTCGCGAGCTAGCAGGTTTGAAACTCTGCGATGATGGTAGGTAGCGCAAACTTACGGTGAGTACTAGAAACAATCTATGATAGTGAGCGCGAGGTAGCGGGTATCTCACGTGAGTTAACGGGTAGCTCCCGCTGGCTCTCGCGATCTGCTGGTTAGCTCGCACTAGTTCGCGCAAGGTAGCGGATAGCTCACGTAAGGTAGCGGATAGCTCGCGCAAGTTAACATATGAGCCCGGGAGCTTAGCGGGAGCTCCCCACAACCTTAAATTTCTGTAAGGGTGGTATTTAGCTTGTCCTTTTCGAATTCGAAGAACCAGTGTTCTTGTATGTAAATGACATCGTTTTGACTTAAAAGTGTCGTGGCATAAACGACATTGGTTTTGGCATTCTTGATATTAAAGGTGATGGCACGAAGTATGTTGTCGGCATTTGGTGGAGGCTTGGCATAAAGGGGTTGATGAATGTCGGCGCTGGCATTGGGGCCCATCTCGGATGTGGTCCCATTGGTTTATCGGGGGTATCCAGGCTGTTGAGGCACGGCCCGAGCCTAAAAAAGGCTGCTGTCTGGAGGGTTGGGTGCTACATGGTTCAGTGCTGATCGGATTCGTAGTGATATCTGCTTGCGTAGTCCTGTTCGATGTCGTGTCTGTTTGAGCATTATTTAGTTCCGATGTAATATCTGATGGCGGAGTGTCATTAGTTTCTTGTCCAATGTTTCAATGTGGAGCGGTGTTATTTTTATTTTCCTTTGTTACTGTGTAGCTGTGGTCTCCTTGTTGATGTTGTTGTTGAGGGCTTGTACAGAATGATGGCAATGTTGGTTGTGGGACATGGAAGCTGTTGGTTTGCTGCAATAGATGTGGCATAGTTGCTGCTGACATCATTGGTTGTGGGACATGAAGGCTGTTGGTTTGCTGCACTAGGTGTGGCGCGGTTGCTGGTCCGTAGGTTTGGAGCAAGTGACACGGAGTAAGATCAGTTGATTGATTTGGGGTCTGGTCTAGTGATGTAGTCCGATGATTGGTGATGCTTCTGTACTGTGCAGATTTTTCAAGATGAGAGATCCTTTCCTTTAGTTGGTTTAATTCATTTTCCGGTTCAAGTTTTTCAAGG
Source organism: Hanleya hanleyi (assembly GCA_036873755.1). Classification (NCBI taxonomy): domain Eukaryota; kingdom Metazoa; phylum Mollusca; class Polyplacophora; order Lepidopleurida; family Hanleyidae; genus Hanleya; species Hanleya hanleyi. The sequence continues at coordinate 63,556 of JAVTVY010026101.1, read as the reverse complement.
CGTCTTTTGATGATTTCAAGGCTGTCAGAGGATGCATTAGTTTGTATGGACGTTGGATCATCTGCTGGGTAGGCAGCGGGTTGCTGGTTCACCTCAATAGATGCTGCTAGTTTCATCTTCAGAAGTTTGTTTGATGTTTCGAGGTCTCTATTCTTTCACTCAAGGACGATGATATTGGCTTGGGCGAGGGTGAGTTGCTGAAAAGTCATGTTGCTTTTTTGTTAATATTTTCTCTCGTTTCTCTAGATCCTTTTTCTGTTTCATGAGGTCTTGTTCGGTGGGGGCATTTTGTGATTTATTTTGGTTCTGCTCTTGACTACTTATCTTATTCCTCTGTGTGCGGGTGTGTGTTGGAAGTGGATCCACGGCTTCAGCACTCATTGGCACGTGGGTTGGCTGGTTTCCATTCCCAGAGGTCGCGGGGTTGATGAGGTCAATCACTGTGGCACTTAAGGTAGTAAAGTTGGAGTTCTGTGGTTCGACTGAAGGGGGGTTCTGATGATTCTGTATCTTGCCTGGGTAGAGAGTCATTTATGGAGTTTTCAAGTTTTAGTTGTTCACAGGAGTTACATGTGAAGTTTAGGTCTGGGTCTGCGGAGTGTTGGGCTAGTTCATCTTCGGTTAGTTTGGCACAGGTATAATGGGTCCATGATAGGCATTTAGAACATTCAATGCATTGGTCAATTGTTGGCAATAGACATATAGTGCAGCTAAGAGAGTCATTTTCAGTAGGGTTGTGGACTAGAAGGCTGGTGTGGACGTGTCGCCGATCAGCTTGCATTTGTAATTACAAGCGTCTAGTCCGTCATTCATAATCCAGCCGTCGTCCATTAGAGAATATCCGCGTCCATAATCCAAAGACCTATTCCATATAACAGTATTAGCCCCAAATTCAAAAAGACAATCATAGTATACATAAACACAGGCTTGTTTCCTGCAAGAGAGAAGCGGTCAACAGTTTTCAATGATGCCGGCAAGACATCATGATGTTCCAAAAATATCAAATCCGTATCGCTGATCAGTATTCTTAATCCATAATATTCGTTGTAAAGTCGTCATCTAAAGAATGATGTATCTGAGTCACGCTTTGATTGTGACTGTTCATATGAGTACCATGAGGATCTTGAAGTACATGGGTTCATACGGCCCCTAGCCCCGGATTAAGCGAAATTAGACACAAGTTACGAAACGTAGCGCCATAGATCTTGCACGCTACGCTCGTATTTTGCTATCAGCATGCGATATGTATCGCCAAATTTGAGAAACTTTGAGTGGAGGCGCTTGATGGAATAGCCGTTTTATAAGTTCCTGCAACAATGTTTTGTGACGTTGATTAAAATCATCACATCTAACACAGGATCTAGCAAATGCTAAGCGAGATATGTATACGCCATATGCAGGTCCCACTGGAATATTACTATCCAGAAAGGGATAGTTTACGATGTCGAAATTGTAATCATCTCTTTTGTCATAAAGTCGACGAGAGAGAATGCCCGCTTCATTTTTATAGAGATAGAGATCTAAATAAGATGTGCCTGTAGGGCTATCTGTAATTTCCTTCAAATCCAGTGAAGGTGGATATATATCCTTCACTGCGTCATTTATATAGCGATTATCCACAGCGAGAAGATCGTCTATATAGCGTTTGGTGAATGAGAAGGAACGGGCTTTGAATGGATCGGTTTTTGAAAGCGCCTGCATATAGTCCTATTCATAAGAGAACAGATACAGGTCAGCCAACAGGGGTGCACAATTAGTACCCATTGGAATACCTATATGCTGCTGATATATTGTGTTGCCAAATTTCACATAGATATTTTTAATGAGAAATTCAAGCAACTCTATAAACAAAGAAACATCCCATGAATGATATCTCTTGTATGTAGTCGAGCTAAAGAATGCTTTATGGCTTCCGACATTAATATATCTACGATCAGTTTTCTTGAACACAGATACTATCAATGAACTTATACGGTCAATAAGGTTCTGATGAGGGATTGTAGTATAGAGAGTCGAGAAATCCCATGTGGATACATATGTCTGTACGGTATGTGACCTTTAGCATCAAGTTCTTCCGTAAGACATTTTGAGTTTTTCAATATCCACATACATTCAACGCCAGAGTTCTTAGAAATAGTGGCGCAATACCTTTCCCAAAATGCTTTTACCTCCTGAAGGGCCCTCGTCAATAGGGTTGAAAGGGAGGGAATTTGGCTTAATGTCACACTCAAGTTTGTTTCACTCCTATGGTGACAGTTAGTTTGGTTGGTGGAGGAAGCCGGAGTACCCGGAGAGAACCACCGCCCTTCGGCAAGTAACTGACAAACTTTCACACATGGACTAGCTGGGCTCGAACGCGTGCTGGTTCAGCGGTGTGAGGCTAGCGGTCACCAGCGAAACGCCTTAGGGCTGAAAGAAGCTTGGTGGTGCAGCTTCTAGAACCAGCTAGCCGCTTTGCTGATGACCGATAGCCTCACACCGCTGCATCGGCTTGGGTTCGATGTGTGGAAGTTTGTCAGTTACTTGCCGACGGGCGGTGGTTCTCTCCGGTTACTCCACCAACCAAACGAATCTTGAGTGTGACATTAAGCCAACCCCCTCTGGAAGTTGAAATAATACATGTTTGAGTTGGAAAGCTATTGACTTATTCACATTTCAAGTTAAATACTACACCAACTCTCCGTGTAGTGTTCGACTTGGTTATGCGAAGATGAGCTATTCAATGACCTTCAGGAAACAGACGAGGAAGCAAACAAGTACTGTCATTCTCAGTAGAAAGCCTTAACGTTTCATGTTTAGTTCAACAATTCCCTCAGTTCATAGTTGTCTATTTCACTAACATACTTGTCTGAGCTTCCTCTAAACCTTCACCACATGACGATTGGTCCGCAAAATATCTACAACATTGTGGTGAATGGTGAGTGGACGCCCCGACCGGTAAAACACATTCTAAACTAATGCCCTTGGTGGAACATCTCCAAGGAACTGGCAGTTAGGATTGACCACCAACATGCAATATTATGTATGAAAGACATTTGTCAGTCCGCCTCAATTATGGTACGTCGTATACTTTGAGTAATTTTCATGTACTGGGTCTTCAGAAGTAATTTACTTGTGCCAAATGTTTTGAGATGAAAGCGGGACATTATGATGGTGATTTGTGTCCGTCCTGTCGTGTGCGGTCTAAATCTGTGGCAGTTTCTATCGAGAGCTCAAATTGTTTTGTGTGTGAGTACATCAAGATTGAGGTCAAGGTGAGGTGTGATCAAAAAAATCCAGAGAGCGTCAAAAGTTGAATGGTTTATTTTGCGAGTGGATATGAAGAGAATTAGACTGATTCAGACTCGTTATTCAGTTGATGGATCTGAGGTGAGTTGATGGATCTGAGCCGAGGTGAGTTGATGGATCTGAGGTGAGTGGTTTTATTTGAAGGTTTACCACCGTGGTTACGAGAACTATTCCATGGTCAAGGCCACAGGTCCACAAAACAAGAGCTTTGGGGGGTGGTGTGGGCGGTGGTATTAGGGAGAGTTGTCGAAATATGGGATCTCTATATATAACCCCATGCTTTATATACGATGTGGATTTATATAAAGCATGGGGTTATATATAGTGACCCCATATTTCGACACTTCTCCCTAATACCACCGCCCACACCCCCCAAAACTCTTGTTTTGTGAGCCTGTGGCCAAGGCCAAAAGCGGATGGACCGCAAAATTATTGGCTTTTTGGTTGGCTCAGCCGCATCAGACTTCAAGCTGTTGGGATATCCTTTGATGATGCCGCGGATACTCACCCGTCCCTGTTGAGAGCTGACACTGTTTGACTTTGTAGTTTATCATATTGGGGTCATTAGGCCCCATTTGTTTGTCAGTTTCTTCTTTCTTCCGCTTCTTCTTTTTCCCACTTTTCTTTTCGATCGGATAACTTTTGAATGCCTTTGTCAAGCAACTTCAAATTTGTGGTGCCTATTGATCCTGCCTAGGGGAAGACACCTATTGTTTTTCAGCGCTGTCCGAAAATGGGAAATGAGTTTTTGTATACAAATCCTCTCATATGCAAATTTCCCTTTTGTTCAATCTTTTCCGTCGGATAACTTCCGAATACCTTCGTCAATCAACTTCAAATTTATTATGCATATTGCTCCTGTCCAGGGGAAGACACCTATTGTTTTTAAGATCTGTCCAAGACTGACTTGTGGGTTTTTTTCTACAATTTCCGTTATATGCAAATATTCCATCTGGACATATGGTAAAGTGGCTGACTGTGTTTGGGTACAAATTTTCATATTCTCATTTGCCTAGATAGCACACCAGTGATTGGTTCACAGTTATGACTGTCAAAATACATGTAGTTTGAAGCCATTTGCATCTAAAGTACATTCAGTTGCTGGTTTACAGCCATGCCATTCAATTGTGTACAGTATGGTGGTTTCAGGCCCTGGAACATGTGCATGAATTTCGCCCACTCATGAATTAAACAGAGACAATGGTTTTGCAGATATTAGAGCCACTGACATAGATACATTAATTCAAGACCATCACAGTGCTGAGTCTAGGAAGGAGGTACAGGTAACCGTAACAATAAGACCTTGTCATTGTCGTTTTTTTGTGCTGATCCATCTGTAGGCGGCGAAGGACAATAATTCCTGAAGAAATGAACAGATATTTATCAAGCCCGTAGCTTTAGCTGCGGAAAGCTCAATATATATAGGGATCTAAATGATGTCTGTGGATGTCCGTATTTCCGTTCCTGTCCATGTCCAAAAAAGTTGTTAGAAAATTGTCCACAGCTTCTCGGCCCCATGCTATGTCTCCTGAACTAAGCCCCGCCCCCCCTCCAATTCTTATATATTCCGGGAGATTATCATCCTCGATAAAACCAGGGATATCTCTATCCTAGAGTTCGCCTTTGGCTCACAAATAAAAACCTTGACGTGATGAAGATGGGAGATTATATGATGCTACACTTATTCAACCTATGCATTACTCTCGTGAGGATATTCCCACCCCTGGGCACCAATTGTTACACAGTTTCTTAGCCTCGTGTGATACTAACCTACCTAAAGTATGAGATGCAGTACATTGTTTATACAGACACATGAAGAATCACCTACACTATATTCCTTTATAGTATTTACTAATAGGTTGATGACATGATTTTATTTCAAAAGTACAATATGAAATAACTGGCGGGGGTTCCCCTGTGGCACCAAATGTTACACAGCTTCTCAACCTCATGTGTACCTAAGGTATGAGATGCGGTGTACATTGTTTTTTCACACACACACGCCGAATCATCTACAATATATTATATTAACCTAATCGGTTGATGGCATTATGTTATTTCAGAAGTACAATGTGGCCGGGGTTCCCGCAGTACTGAACCCCTGTTAGTTTTGAATTTCGTATCGGCTTAAATGAAGGACACCATTTCCTTCAACTTTGCTATCAAATCATTCTGTTCCACATCATATGATTTACCCTAAAGCTTTTGCACGAGCCATATTTTCTTTCAGAAGTATAATATAAAATAACTGGCGGGGGAATCACCCCAGTACCGACCCCCTGTTACTTTTGATTTTCGTGTTGCCTTAACCGAAGGACACGATTTCCTTCAATTTTGCTATCAAATATTTGTATTCCCCATCATATCCTTTACCCTAAAGCTTTTCCACTTCTGTAACTTACTATGAGTAAGTTCCTAAAGTTTGGCTTCACACTGTGCATATGATGAATTTCCTGAATTGAACTGAATTCAACCGTGTGGTTCTTCCGGCTGACAGAATATGGCATGCAGTTGTCAGTGTGGTTCTTTCATGTGGAGTGAGTTTTATATGGCCTTCATGTCAGTACACCTACCACTACCCTCGAGGGGAGCATGTCCCCACCCCCAGGGCGCCCAGCCCCACCCTCGATCTCCAAAACTAGCCCTCACCCGATCCTGATATAATATATATTGCGTTAGAGCTTATGTATCAAATAAATCTTGAAGAAAGATGAAATTTGTGTGTGGTCCGCAATGTTGGTATAATTCTGCAATGAATTGCAACCCCAAAAGGGCTCGATTTATCAGGCACAGGCCCATGTTTTCGAATTTGGTAAGTGGGTCCCTTGCCTAAAGATCATGCTTGGAATTGTTTTCCACGCCAATCCACCTCTACGTGGCGCCACCTGTGGGCCAAGTTAAAATTGCACTTTCTGACAGTAACTTTTGAAAACCTCAAGGAATCTTTCCAAATTTGGTATGTGGGTACATCGCCTCAATATCTCGCTTGGCATTGTTTTTCATGCCGATCCACACATAGGTGGCGCCACCTGGGGACCAATTTAAAATTGTTTCCGGACAATAACTTTTAAATGGATTCAAGGTCTCGCTTGGGATTGTTTTTCATTGTCGATCTGCTTTTAGGTGGCGCCACGTGTGGGCCAAGTTAACATTTTGGTAAACCAATGTCAAGGGATCTTGATTCAAGGTCTCGGTTGAGATTGTTTTTTATGCCTATCTGCCTATACGTGGCGCCACCTGTGGGCCGAGGTCAAATTGCATTTCCGGACAGTAATTGTTGAAGACCTGACCGCATTGTTTCCAAATTTGGTGTGTGGGTAATTTCCCTCAAGTTATATTTTTTGTGCTGATCGATTCGCCACCTTGGGGTTATGCTAATTTTTTTTCTAAGTTTCAGTTACGTTTTTACTCTCTTCACAAATACTATTATGTTTCCTTCACTTAACAAGCAAATGGGGTGCCTTCTCGATCGTATTCGAAACTGTATATCGATGGAAAGCTGTCTCAGTGGCCTATCGAAATAAAGGACGTGTCAGTATTTTCGAGACATGATGTCATAATAGCCTCATAATATACATTCACTTTCACCAATATTTAGTTCAGTTTAATACTCTAATAAAAGAATAGGGCGGAACACGTCACTTATTCCAGAATAAGGCAGCTCGATAGTACTGTATGCAAATAAAATCAAGGTTTAACATATCAGATGTCTTAGTGAACAGTGTTGCAGGAACACATCGAAATTAGGGAATCAAAATGGCCACCATTCATACAATAAATCACCATTACGAGCTGATTCAATGAGGCTAGAAACCTGCTATATGTTGTGTGTGTGTGTGGGTTTTTTTGGCGCATTTTCGGAATCCCTAAATATAATGGTATATATGGGAACGACATTAAATGCACAGCGAGTGGGCATTCTGTGCAGTGATGGTGGTAATTATAAAAGTAGATAGACAAACGAAGGTTCAGTGTCCGGTGGATATAATCTTCCAAGTCAAGATCATTGTTCATCATAGAATAGTGTAGCATAATAAAAATTGCCATGGCATCACTTGAAACTATAATAAAATCACGAGGGTTCATCCAGGGTTTGACATGCCGGTACATGATATGTAAAATTGGCTATCTAATTCTATCGAAGGCTCCTGCTTCATAGGAACATTGCCGATTTCAAACAACGTCAGGATATCTGTAACTGAAAGGTTTATCGTTTACCATGCCTTCACAAAGTGTCACTATTAGGTTGAAATCTATGCAAAAGTAATGTCATATCCTTACTCCATGGTATGCATAAAAACATGTCACTAGACCCTTTATGCATGCTGACACCCAACATTTGATGGGTGTACTGTATAAGTTGAGAACAACCGGGCACTCAGTATACCTTACATGGGGTTGTTATCTGTCTGTTGCTTCATTATACTAAGTATGGGGAGATACAAATACAGACCATGGTATAACACAAATTATTTTTCCATTTCGAGTAGAGCCTGTGGATCTCTGTTCTATTTTAGAACGAGATCTCTCTAGCATCCCATACATCCAACATAATACCCTTACTCAACAACATGACATACCTCACAGAGTGATTCCGCACAGGCTGTAATCATTGAAATAAACACATGGTATATTTTCAGAAGAATTTTCCACAATTAGTTTTGCTTCATCGATTGCATATGCATAGTGTGATGTGACTATTTGAAATTCGTGTGACATTATAATACGTATTACTGTAAACTTTGTGACTTTCCAATACTTGTTATACTGAACGTTATCGTTGCTGTTGTTACTATGTAACTCTCCGGTCTCGGAGGTAAGCTTTTACGTTATTGAGTGTTATCGCGCGCGCGTTGTGTTTACTGTTGTCAGATTTCTGTGCTGGTTTGTTTACACCGGTTTGCACCAATAACGTGCAAATATCTGACAGTAAAGACAGTGTTTTCTTGGTATTTTGATCCGGCGAACGTTCTGACTTGACGACCACGCAACAATTGATGTCAGAAGTGGGATTCCTGAATGGAATATTTGATTTTGACAGTGCTTTGATGTGATCAATTCATCGAACTGACATTGACAATCTGAATATACGCTGGTTTATAGTGTTTTTCTCTGTGGTTCCTGAACAGCGACATCACAGCTACGGCCACGGTGAGATCTTTAAATAGTTCTCAAACAACCAGTTTGTTTTATTTTTCTGATAATTCGGGGAAATTATAAAAGAAAAATATATATTTCTTGGGAAACGCCGATTTTTCACACAGTCAAACCAGAGAAAATTCGGTAAATAATTGCAACTTCTTGATTGATATTCAGTTTCCAGATACTGGTAGAAATATTCGGAAAAGAAATATATATTGATACCCAGCTCCATCAAGTAATATTCCCCGTAATTTATCAACATTGTATCGCAGAACAATGATGCCCTGGTATACATGTAGTTGTTATTACTTTCAGTAGTGAAACTGACAGGCTGTTTGTTGCTGTTGTTGTTATTGTTGGTAGTAAAGTACTGGTATTGCTGATAGCGTACTGCTGAAGTTATATTGTAAATTTGGATTATGGGTACTGGTATCATCAAAAGTATTTGGATCCCCCAGATATTAGAACAAGAGGAATTGAATTGTTTATTCCATTGGGGTATTCACTCGTCTTGGAAATATATTCCCTTCTAATTGTCATTCATTCTCCTGCACAACAAAGGCCAAAAGCAATACAGGATTTGATTAGGATAAATATAAACTATACATGTAGAGTAAAATATATTTTCAAAAATAGTTAGCAGTGCTTATGCTATTAATTAAAGAGTGCTATTCACTGCGAATGGCAAACATTTTAAAATACAAATTTGGTACTCAGTAATGTTTAAATAGTACGGAATTTGGAATACATTATATCAGACTGATACCAGTACAATACAGTCTACATGTATCTGAAATTGTTTTTGCCATAGAATATTACTTGCTATATACATAGTCTGTTTCAGTAAGCTTATAATATATCATCCTGGGTTCCAAGCTGAAGTGTAAGGTATTTCCTGGTTGTGTTGATGTTGTTCACTGCGAACAACATATTTTCATGAATAATGGAATAGAGATATTTTAGTGAACCCTTATGTTATTATTCGAAGCGGATTAACACTGGGTCAGTGGAAACATGTGTAATGTTTTTGAAGTCATACATGTAGGAGTTTAACTGAAATTTCTATTATTTTGAGCATTAGTGAGTCAGATTCCAGTGATTCATTTTTAAGGACAGAGATTACTTGCCTGCACCTCACCTTAGTTTGACTTGAGTAGAGTAAAATTAAAAAGAAAATCCCCTTATTTGAATCCCAGAAATCTGTCAATTTGCAGTTACTCTCTGTGATTTCAAAATCACTCTCCTGGAATTTCTGGCGAGAGCGATTGTTAGCCCACTTGTTATTGGATAATTGGTGCATATGCACAAATTTGGGCCCAATGTCTCTGTACCTTGCAGCATAATCATCTAAAAAAATATATTCTGTATTTTCAAAATTGGAAATCTGAATATATTTTTGTGATTGGCCGTGTGAACATTAATCATAAACAGTGTATTCTCTATTAGATGTCTGAGACAGATCTAAAGAGGTTTTTGGAGAAGCGTCCATTGAAGGTGCCATCAGGGGACAGTAACTTCACTGCAGCTCTTTTGTCAGATAGCAAGGGTTCATCTCTGGAAAGAGTCTCTGAAGAGAATCAGCTGTGTTTAGAATTTCTGTGTGTTCGAGGGGGCACAGCAGCTGTTTGTTTTGATCTCTTGGAACAGAAGTTGTCTAATATTGTAGCTAAATATGGTGAACCAGTTTTTGTTTATGTTTGTGTAGGCACTTGTGATATTACATCAAAAGTGTCAAAAGTGACAGATAGGACTCCAGTTAGAATTTATGAACAGTATTGTAGAGCACGAGATTTTGTTTTCACCAGTGGTGAGCGCGTTAAATTCATAGGGCTTCCAGCCTATTCAGTAGATATTTCAAGTTTTCGAGGATTTTCCGCATCTGGTCAGTCATCAACATCTGATTTGGAGGTTCAGAGACAGATTTCAGTCATTAACACAAAGATAGTTGAGCTGAACAATAACCTTGGTTGCAGCACTCTTAAGTTTAATGCTGATCTAGTGAAGAGGAAAAGGAGGAAAAACACTTGGCTATTGGCACGTAAGTGGTTGAGAAGATGACTGCTTGATCTCATAGAGTGTTTTACAGGGCAGACTGATATCATTTTCATTGATCAGCAGGGATTTGTAGCTTTTGAGTATGATGAACAACGGAAGTGGGGGTTGTCCCAGTGAGGCTGGTGGGGGAGAATCTACTGCCATTGGTGGTTTGATAGACATGTTCTCTAAATTGGTGGAAAAGCTTGATAAGTCTTAGGAGAAGCTTTCTGAAGGCATGTTGTCATTACAGACGTGTATGAAGGAAGAGTTTAAGGCTTTTACATTACCTTATTCTCAGTCAGGTTTGTCCCTCAGTTATATGGAGGATTCAAGTGACGTTGGGTCTAGTAACTCACAGTCTGGATTAGCTTCCAGTTCTGTGGAACAAACAGGGGGTATGGAACATTCAGGGGGTGTGTACGAGTCTGAAGAGGACAACAATATGCCCACATTAGTAAGAGTTGATGCTAGGGGTGTATTTGGAGTTAAACATCATTGACCGACAACAGAGAAGGGTCCCAAATTGTTTGACCGGTCAGAGCTCTGGGCCAAGAAACACCCCATCTCCAAGTTTGAATCCAGCCCCAACATCATCCAGTACGCCTCATCCAAAGCTGCCAGTCTATGATGGTACTGAGGAGGTTGAAATTTTCTTAGCTCCTTTTGAACGGCTGTCATTTCGGTATGCTTGGGGAGAACAAGAGAAAATAGATCGGCTGTACCAGTGCCTCAAGGGTAAGGCTATCCGATATATTTGCTCCCTTCCTAGGGGAGTTTGCCAGAATTACAGTGCCTTAAAAGGTAGTTTAATAAATCGCTTTGGTAGGAAGGACCTACCCACAACTTCAAGAACGAAACTGAGTGAGCTCCAGCAACAGGAGACAAATGAAGAAGTGCGACGTTTAGTCTCCAGGGATTATCCCGGGGTTGGTTTAGACATGCAGGATCAGCTGGCAGCTGAGGCCTTTTTTACGTGGGTATAAAAAGACACGTATAGCATATGAGGTAATGAATAAAAATCCAAGCACTTTGAATGAAAGCATTAGATCTCGTCACATTTCTCGAACATAATTATCGAGCCACTATCGGTAAGGATAATGATAACGGTCGCAAAGACCGCATGCGCCGGGTGAGCTGGGCAGATGACGCAGAGAATCATTCTTCTGAAGAAGAATTTCTGCACACACAAAGGGTCCAGACACCAACATATGTGACTGCTGGTCAGCTTGATGAAAGACTGAAGAAATTGGAGGTTATGATGTCAAAGCTGCATGTGCCAGAGGATCAAGGGTGACGTAGCAGAAGGAGAGCACAAACCAAGCCATATGGACAGGATCGAACAGGCTGCTTCGAATGTGGTGATCATGACCAGTTTAGGAGAGACTGTCCAAGGCGATGCCGATCTCGTAGTTCCAATGGTTCCAATACGGTCAGCCCAAATTCCACTATAAAGATCACTCGTCTTGAGAGTACCAATAGGAGCATCATGATCCCTATTGTTGTAAACGGGTTGAAGACTCAGGCTGTGGTTGACACTGGTGTAGATGCCACCATCCTTTCCACAACTATATCTAAGGAAGCAGGAATTGAAGTGGATGTTCTCTCCACTTGTCGGTTACTCAATACAGAAAGCGGTGCAGAGATGGAGGCAGCTGGTGGAGTCACTGCGACTCTCCATATTGCCGAACAGAGCTGGGATTGGCCAGTCTGGATAGCTCCCATAAGGGACCATGTTCTTTTGGGAATGGATTTTCTTAAGGAAGTAGATGCCACTGTGCTGACAAGACAGGGGATTTGCTTATCGGGAACACTTTGATTGTTGGGCAAGCCAGTACTCGAGGTGAGTTAGGGATTTGTAGCAGGGTTATGGCTAAAGAGGATGTCATCATACCACCATCGAGTGAGATGATAATTGCAGGAAGTGTTGACAGCCCTGTAGGGGGTACAACTGCTGTCTTGGATCCAGGATCCTTACCTGGCGGTCTTCATGTCGGGGCAGTCCTTGTTGAAATAAATAAGGAAGTGCCTGTTCGTGTACTCAATTTGAGGGATACACAGGTACAGTTGAAGAAAAACATGCATCTGGGTAAACTGGTGGAAGTTGAAAATGTGCCAGAGGTCAGTCAGGAGGACATCGGATCACCAGATAATGTACTCTCATCACTTGATCAGGAGCTGTTTGAACCACTTACTGGACCATCACAGTGTAGCAGTGCGTCAACACACTTGGCAGATTTATTCCAACGTTCTTGTAAAGATTTGGATTGTGAGCAATATGATGCTATTGCTCAATCCCTTTGCAAACACAGTGATGTATTTGCTAGTTCTGAGTCTGATTCAGGGTGTTTTGTTGATGTTTCACATACCATAAACACAGAGGGGATGAAACCAGTAAGGCAGTCTGCGAGACGCACACCATTAGCCTTCCAAGGGGAGGAGGAGAATCACCTAGCTAAAATGTTAGATTCTGGTGTAGTTGTTCCAGCAATGTTCCATATTTGGATGATGTGATCGTGACGGGGAAAACTTCTGCTGAACACTTGAACAACCTCGAGGAAGTGTTCAAACGACTACGTCAATTTAATTTGAAACTCAAGCCAAATAAGTGCAATCTTTTCCGTCGAAAGGTTCCTTTCTTAGGACACGTGGTTAGTCAGCAACGTATTCAGACGAATCCGGAGCTCATCAAAGATGGTCAAGGGTGGCGGGTTCCAACTAATGTTAAGCAACTTCAGTCATTCTTGGGCATTACAAACTACTATAGAAGGTTTGTTTTCAACTCTGCTAAAATTGCATCACCCCTACATGCTCTCACAAGGAAAGATGTGCCATTCATATGAGAAAAGGAGCAACAAGGTGCCGTTGAGCAACTGAAAGAGAAAATTATATCAGCTCCCATTCTTGCATATCCAACAAGGCATGACATTCTTGATACAGATGCCTCCAACAGTAGTATAGGCGCTGTTCTTTCCCAAATAATACAAGATGGGCAAGAAAGAGTCGTAGCATATGCAAGTCGAACATTAGGTCCAGCTCAGGAACGTTACTGTGTCACTTGTAAGGAACTTCTGGCTGTGGTAGCCTTTACACACCATTTCAAACATTACCTTTTGGGACAACAGTTCCTCTTGAGGACTGATCATGGTAGTTTGGCATAGCTCTTCCGGTTCAAATCTCCTCAAGGTCAGCTTGCACGATGGCTCGAAGAATTGAGTCCGGATTCTTTCATTATTCAGCATAGGGCAGGAAAGTCTCACAGTAATGCTGATTCACTTTCTCGCATTGCTTCAGATGAAAAATCCTGTGACTGCTACAATGCCGGCAACAGCGTTGAAACTCTACCTTGTCTGCGTTGTGATTATTGTAGGAAAATTCACGACCACTGGGCCAAGTTTGATGCAGATGTTGACAGCATTGTGCCACTTGCTGTGCGTCGAGTGAGTACAATGAAAGACAACCAAACAGAAGGTATTTCTTGTAATTGGTTGCATACATTCAGTTCTAGTGATATCCAGAAAGTGTCCTACACCAGTGGATTCAGACACAGAATAAGCCAGTGAAAGATGAGATCCGTGCAGAAAGTCCAGCATTGAGGAAGTACTGGTTGACCTTTGATCAGTTTCAGTTGGTAAATGGCATACTATACTTAGCCTGGGTCAATGCTGTTGGACTCGGGTCACTGCGACTTGTTGTTCCACGAAGTCTGCGAAGGAAAACCCTGGATCTTTGTCATTTCATGCCATATTCCGGGAATCAGGGAATTGGGATGAGCACTTGCCCCTCCTGCTGGCTGCATATCGTAGTATCCCTCATCAGGCAACAAAATGCACTCGCAACAGGCTTATGCTCGGGAGGGAAGTTCATCTGCCGTATGACGTAGTATATCGTGATGTAGAAACATTGCGTGAAAGCAGTGACATTCCAACATATTTGGAAGATCTCCAGGATAGCTTGGAGCGGTCTCGTGACATTGCGATGACTTTCTTGAAAGATGCCCAGCGGAGGCAGAAGAAAGTTTATGATGTCAATGCCATGGGGAGACAGTATCAGGTAGGTGACCTTGTCTATGTTGCAGAAATTAAAGCCATACAAGGCAGAGTGAATTCCTGGGTGGGTTAATCGAATACGACCATCAGTTGTTCTCCAGAACGATATGGTAGATCAGGCACAACAAACAGACACTACCGCAACCGAAGATATAAATTTGTTGGTCGATGATTTTGGCCAAGGGAATATGCAACGTGTGACATCTTCGTCGAGTCCACTGCGGACCCAAACATCATCAACGGGTCTACAAGTCCAGCATGCGAGTCCACTGCGGGCTGCGCTAAGAGCCGATCAGGCAGCGGAGGAACGTGTTGGAAAATCTCTACAACTAGTGACCAGTGGTCATTCAATCTAGGCGGATGATGCCCATTTGGCGCGAACTAGGCATAGGCGTTTATTGAAACCAGCAAAGCGTTTGAATCTGTGATATAGATGTTTCGAGTGGAATCGAAACTTACTGAACGGGAAACAGTGTGATGTGACTATTTGAAATTCATGTGACATTATAATACGTATTACTGTAAACTTTGTGACTTTCCAATACTCGTTATACTGAACGTTATCGTTGCTGTGGTTACTATGTAACTCTCCGGTCTCCGAGGTAAACTTTTACGTTATAGAGTGTTATCGTGCGCGCGTTGTGTTTGATGTTGTCAGATTTCTGTACTGGTGTGTTTACACCGGTTTGCATCAATAAAGTGCAAATATCTGACAGCAAAGACAGTGTTTTCTTGGTATTTTGACCTGGCGAACGTCCGGACTCGACGACCACGCAACAATATTCATGTGAGTGGACGGCATTGACCCACCGATTTCCTCCCTATTACTCAGAAAATGAACTTTCTGAATCTGCTTCAGGAAAGGAACATGAAGTAGTTACTAGATTAGTAAAACTAGTTGAGATTTTGTATTATCACTGGTATTCTGGGTTTCATCAGTTGAAACTAAAATGTTGGTATCCAAAGAACCTCTTCCACAGTAGGAGTATATTACAATCTCTCTTGGCTGAGGAATTTCTTTGAGGTGCGCTGAAACAAATATAGTTTGCACAGGCCATATTGCGGCGTGAAATAACTATATTATAGTTTACAAATGTGTGAGCCTTGATCGATGATCTTCTAAACGATGCCAAAATGATCTGCACCAATAGTCTGTCGACTTATTTTCTTGATTCATTCCTGTCATTCGGCCATCAACGTGCTCATCTTTGTTTTCTTCTTGTCTTTTCTTAAACTTTATTTATTTGGATTTTTATCTTTTGTTTCACTCCATTACAATGTGGTGTGGCCATGACCATGCCTACTCTCATGTTCTTGGTCCATAGAACCACCATTTATAACTTGACCGGTGGCATATGTTACTGATGTGCGCGTTGTTTCCTGTGATATTTACCCGATTCTGACAATTGATGGTCCTCATCAGCTGATGCGTATTGTAATTTAGCAATATTTCTACATCGAAAGTCCCATAGGATTTCCACAATTCCCTCTGTCAAAATAGCATTACTTCCTCTGATTCAAGAAACCTTATCCTCGATGAGATACATAGTATGGGGTACAATGACCATACAGCTGGGGCGGGGATACACGCCGTTTTAGTTTGCGTAAAGACACTAACGAACATTTGTTTACTGAAATGTGTCAATTCAAATCATCTGCGAAGATATGATTCACATGTACATCGCAACAGGCCATTACCAGTTGTTCATACATCCGAAGTGCGAAGTACCTAAAAGAGAAAACGAAGGAAAAGTAGGTGTTGATGTATATACATGCATAGCTGATTACAATGAACACAATCAATTATTTCTCTGAACTATTATGCGTTTTTCTGAAGACTCAAGTGACCTTTGCATCTCTGATCTAGTTTGCGCTGTTCGTTTCTAAATTGTTATATTATAGCTGAGTTCACCTGCACTAACGACCTTTCGTCTGACCCCACATAATCTACTGCTGTTGAACATTCCTTTTGCTATCTACTGTTATACTTTGTCATTATTGGTCAATCATATGTCAACTGACTTATCAAGTCTTTCACATAAATTGAAAGCTGTTGGTGCTTTCTCATTGGACGTTCTTGAATAATCTTTCCATCGTGATTGTGAGAGAATTTTGATGGCTATGATTCGATTTCGTGGCCAGATTGCATTTTTCGAATTTTAGAGATTCCCATGCACCAGATCCACACTGCGGTTGATACATGTATGCTACACATGTTTCTGAATATAAAACATCGGACAATGGAACATGGAATTTTACTTTATATTCGTGGTAATACATCTGGTTGTTTTGGTGCGAACAGAAACACGTTTTGGCAGGAATGCAAGGAACTAATAGCTTTCGAACATGCGATGGAAGACAAGGCCATTTCTAATTCAATTTTCTGTTGCTGATGTGGGAAACTCGTCCTGCTATGTGAATTCTAAATCTCGCATTGAACTAGAGCTTTAGAAATAGACAGTATCGAATATAAATAAACTGATATGACGAAACATCAACTGGGCGTAAATATAATCTTACGTTATGAGATCATGAGGATCTACAACTAGATTAACGTTTGATCGAATGAAATATTATATTTATACGATATAACGATTTATATGACAACATAAGGAAGAGTCCTTTTGAGGACAACAAATATTAAGGTAAAATACAAGTATAATTCACCTTCCTGCTTATAAAATGGATCTATCTGCATGTTTTTATTACACAGTTTTAGCCAGTACAGATGTTCTAGGTGGGATAAAAAATGTGTTGTCTTTGAAATGCTCTATACCCAAGCATAGGCCAACTATCCATTATTGCCATAGTTCTTCATTGTCCCTACTGTGAGGGGATAATTTCAGTACAAAATCACCACACTGAGATCCAGATCAATGGATCAAATAATGGGGATTTTGCTGTCAGACTGGAAACGGTAAGAAGAAATATTATTCCAAGAAACATGTACACATTCCAGGTATATCGCCCTTTTGATAATACCATGACATGAATGGAGATATATCACTTCTATCATATCCTACTGTGAACATTATGTTAGAATTGATGGTTTTGTGGAAGGTCACCGACAATCTAGCCACAGAACTCACTTTAGCTGCGAAAACTGACCTCTGGCCTAGTGGATTTCTGGGAGCAGAAACGGAAACGTCGCACTTGTTTGTTTACTTTCTTATTTATTCTACTTTTTATATGTTTTGTACTCTGTCCCAAATGGGATGCTCAGTGCAATAAAGAATCTTATCTTATCATGCACACAATTAATTTTCGGCGGAACCAATCTCGCATTCGTCTATTTCCGTATTGGCGGAAATTAGCCCAGTTGCTGAGTTCTGGTGATAGATTGCTATTATTCAACTAAACATAGAAATAGTTTTGTATAATTTGAATGAGTTATGTTCGTTTGGTTAAAATTAACTGAATTTCACAATAAAATGCACCCGGATCTCTCGATTATCAAAGGCACTATTTCTTAGCCGGCTCACTGCGTGATCGTCATACGCTCCCCACCAGTGGGGATTTGTGCGTTCTATGTGAGAGGCTTGTTCCGCCAATACGGAAATAGCCGAACGTGAGATTGGGTCACCGAAAGGATTGTTGAACTGTTTGTACGTGATTTGAATCACTTCGTCTCATTTTTGTATATTTGTGAATATAAATCGTGTTTCGTCTGGAGTTTTATATTGTGATTTAGTGAACATGAGTAGTATAGAAAGAGGCTTAAATAGCTCATTGACCTGGCGTAAGAATCTGGCGTAGAGGTCAAGTGCATTATAGTACCGGCAAAAACCGGCAAAGGTGTGCGCCGTCTCAAAAAGGACGCCGTCTCATGTGGAGGTCACGTGATGGTCAAGTGCATGGGGCATCTATTCCTCCGCGGTGATGTGGTCTGGCGGTGATGCGGTCTGCCTCCGCGGACCGAAAGTAGTCCCCAGCCTGCAAATACGCTGCATGGACCGATTGGGTCGAGTGAGGTGTCAAAGTGAAGCGCTCTTCGAGGGCGATCCACTCATGGGTGGGTGCATGTAAAATTAGTATTGTCCCGAAAATATAAAAAGCGGAACACGGACTTTACCCCTACAATAGGGAAAACTCCTATCAACCCTATCCCAAAGGGCTGATATCGGTAGTTAAAAATGAGGGCATGGGGTGGTATACACAGTAGGAGTTTCCACTGCGCAAGTATGACGTCACTTCCGGTATGCGTGAATCGGGCGTGACCTGGGTATGTCTGACTGTATGGAATGCATGTACTGACTTGTATCTGGGATTTTTCCATCACGGGGAGGGGACGTGATCACTAGTTCAAGGTCATTTGAATGATAGGAATGTATGTACTGACCTGTTCATTCATCCGGATCGGTCTGCGTGAATCGGGCGTGACGTGGGTATGTCTGACTGTATGGAATGATAGGAATGCATGTACTGAATTGTATCTGGGTTTTTCCCATCACGGTGAGGTCATGTGATCACTATAGTTCAAGGTCATTTTGAATGATAGGAATGCATGTACTGACCTGTTCATTCGTCCATCATGGGATAGAGTGCACTGAAAGGTCAAAGAGGCTCAATATGTGATTTACGGCATGTATTCCTCCGCGGTGATGCGGTCTGGCGGTGACGCGCTCTGCCTCCGCGGACCGAAAGTAGTCCCCTAACTTCAAATACGCTGCATGGACCGATTGGGTGGAGTGAGGTGTCAAAGTGAAGCGCTCCTCGAGAGCGATCCAGTCATGGGTGGGTGCATGTAAAATTAGGATTTATTACGAAAATATAAAAAGCGGAACCCGGACTTTACCCCTACAATAGGGGAAAACCCCTATCAGCCTTATCCCAAAGGGCTAATATCGGTTCCCTGGCTTAGCGGAGCCTGCTGAGAGAGGCAGTGTGGGGGCAGTGGGTGCAAGTAAATTGAGGATTTGTCCCGAAAATATAAAAGCGGAACACGGACTTTACCCCTACAATAGGGAAAAACTCCTATCAACCCTGTCTAGTGGGGGTTAATATCGGTCCCCGGGCTTATCGGGGTCTGGGTGCGTGGATGGGTGCATGTAAAATGAGCATTTATCCCCGAAAATATCAAAAGCGGAACACGAACTTTGTCCCTACAATATGAGAAAGCTCCTATCAACCCTATCAAAAAGGTCGAATATCGGTACCCCGGGCTTATCGGAGCCTGCTGAGAGAGGTAGGGTGGGGGAGTGGGTGCATGTAAATTGAGGATTTGTCCCCGAAATTATAAAAAGCGGAATACGGACTTTACCCCTTAAATAGGGGAAAACTCCTATCCATCACGTCTAGTGGGGCTTATCGAAGCCTGCCGACAGAGGTAGGATGGGGGAGTGGGTGCATGTAAATTGAGGATTTGTCCCGAAAATATAAAAAGCGGAACACGGACTTTTACCCCTACAATAGGGAAAAACTATCAACCACGTCTAGTGGGGCTTATCGGAGACTGCCGACAGAGGTAGGGTGGGGGAGTGGGTGTATGTAAATTTCGAATTTGCCCCGAAAATATAAAAAGTGGAGCACGGACTTTACGCCTAAAATAGGGGAAACCCCTATCAGCCAGTTCTAGAGGGTCATGTATAGACCGGAGAGAGAACAACAACAACAACACCACCACCAACAAGTGTTCATATAGTTTATTATCCCTCCCGTACATCATACCCACGATGGAGGAGCCGCTTTGGGTATGTTTACAATACAAGTAGGCTCTTGTCCAATCAGAAGCCGCCATTTGGTGCTGCAACTGTCATATTCGTTCTTGCCCGTTAGATGTATTCTCGGCTGCTCTTATCCAATCAAAAAAACATGCACTCTGTTCATGTCCATGTATACATACTCTGTTCATGTCCATGTACATACATGTACACTCTGTCCATGTCGCTATATAGCTGAAATACTGCGGAATGCGACGTTAAACCTTAATTCTCTCTCTTCATGTACATGCACTCTATCCATGTACAAGTTTCTTGTCCATGTCCATGTAGCCTGTCCATGTACATGTACCATCACCAATCTGTATTATACCAAATCTGTGCTGTGTTATACAGTATCTGTCCTGTATTATACCAAATCTATGTTGTATTATACAATATTTGCCCTCTATTATACCATATGTGTGCTGTATTATACCATATCTGTCCTGAATTATAACGCGGGTGGTTGGGTGGGTTCAGGTTCCTGTTGCTTCAATGCATTTTGCTGAGAAGCAACAGGAACTTGATATGTGATGTCTAGCACTGTAATATCACTTGTCTTTATTGCATCATGTAAGCGTCCTGTCTGTGTCTTGTGCGCTGTCCTCAGTGTTTTATAGGGTGGATGGAGGGTGTCTGGATTCCTGCTGCCTCAAAGATTTCGTCTTTGAAGTAGCAGGAACACAACTGGGCTGGGTGGTGCTTAGTTGGTTCGTCGTGATATAGCTGAAATATTGTTGAAAGCGACGTTAAATTCTATTTACTCACTCTGAATTATACCATATCTGCGCTGTATTATACAATATCTGTCCTGTGTTATACAATATCTGTCCTGTATTATACCAAATCTGTCCTGTATTGTACCATATTTGTCCTGTATTATACAATATATGTTCTGTATTATACCAAATCTGTGCTGTATTATACAGTATCTGTCGAAATCTGTGCTGTATTATACCACATCTTTCCTATATTGTACCATATATGTCCTGTATTATACAATATATGTTCTGTATTATACAATCGGATAGCGCTTGTCGTGCATAACAACAAGTTCAGCAATGTTCATACAGTTTATTATCCCCAATGTTACATCATACACAGGCTGGGAGAGCCGCCCTGGGCATGTTTAGTTTGTTCACAACAAAACAAATTGAAATATCAAACACAATGTTTTATTATAAAAACGTCATATTAGCTAGGTACAAGTGTTTACTGAGCTCAAGTCAACGATCAGCATGTAGACATATAGAGTATGTACGGCCAAGTTATGGTATTCATCAGTGCACGGGTGACGCGTTCATCCGAGGGGTTGATCAGTTTAGCGACGAAGAACGTTACCTTGGCGACCCTCTCCACTGTCCACTTGGGTGCTGGGCCCATTCCAAGGGATCCACGGTGTCCAGTTTCTCCGGCATCGTCTCTAGCGACGCCCGGTTAATGATGGCAACGGTTGGTCAAATGCCCGGATGTTACTGCTCAGGTAAAGGTATCGGACTTGGTCTGTCTCCTTATGCTGCAGCACATAACCAAACGCCAGATTTAACTTGAGGACGGAAAGTGCCCCCCAGTCCAACTTCAACGGGCGAATAGGTGCCTGTCCGATTATTTCTGTAGTGAACGAGGCGCAGAAAAATCCAACCCAGGCGGCTGACGAAGTTCCTGCTCTCCATGAGCAATCTCCGAAAGCTATTATTTGCTCGGATAGGCACCTATTCGCCCATTGAAGTTGGACTATGATTGGTCGTCAGTCTGACATGCGCGACATATTTAAGATACAGACTGTCCCAGATCTTAATTAGCGACATGTCCGATAGAGGAGCGGTTATTAAGTCTGAGTTTAATCAGATTGGAATAAGATTTACTTATGATTTTCAGAATTCTATCTATTTGATTGTGAAGTGATTGTCCTACTAACCGAGTTGTCCACGAACTCAACTTTAAAGATATATAATTGTTTCATGGCTAACGATCATTTAGTCACTGAGTACAAAACACTGTACAAGCGTCAAATCTTTGAGCCAGCCACGGCGAGTAATATGTTGTTCCATGATCAGCACCATTTATTCGCACTGAAGGTTACCATATATAAAATATGATGGTTTGATACAAGCTATTGGTATCCCTGTTAACAATTCCGATGCGATGTTCTTGTGTAGAATTTATCTTAGTATGGCTTTGAATGTGATAGCTTGTGTGAGCTCATTCTGTTATTTTATATAATTTACCTGTATAAGGCCTGCGCATTTCTCTATCCTATCTCCGGAATAATTGAAAGCTGAAACCTAACTTATAGCTTGACTTGTTGGTATCACTTTGAGCATATTCGCATGAACACAGGAGCAAGGAAACATTAGTACATTTAAAGCCGTATAATTACATAGTATAATATATTATAATAACAGTAAATATTGCCCTTTTTAAGGGAATGAGATGGGAGTGTGATGAGTTGACCTTGGACCTTATGATAGACCATGGTGTAGAAGTAATACTGTGATGTCATTAGTAGTGGAGAAAGCGAAGCTAGGGTTGAATTGGGTTCATGTTTGTGGGGCTTGACATTGGGTATACATTGGATATAAATGGACTATATATCCATCCAACCGCACCTCCACCCCCCCCCCCCCCCCCACTCTACCAACTCTCATGTTTTGAGGGTGTTTTGAAGCACATGGAGCGTGTAACATATCTGGTGTCCGATTACATACAATGAGTCAGTCCGATGAAATATTTTCGATATCGGACTATCATCAGTGTTATCCGCTTGTATAAAGAAAATCCCACTTCAATCCACTGATCCAGGATTGCCAGTTTCATATCATTCCACAATATTCTCTTGTTTCGGGACGACATTGAATGTGGATCAGACAATGTCTGGGCTAGCGATTGTATGATCAGACAGAGATTATTTTATATCCCCTATCTGTAATTGATTGTCTATTTTGTGTAGTTCATTTTGTAAGATGTATCTCACCAATCCAGTTAGAAATGTCAATAATATGAGCGAATGTTTTCTACTGTTCAGTCATATTTGTTGATATGCCCGTACTCTCCATGTTCAAAGTGAACCAATGCAAGTACAATGAAATTTGTCAGCATACGGCATCTCTAGCCTCTTGTACGATTGCTCTAACATATTTGATCAAGGAAAATCAATAAATTGATATGTGGAGAATCAATAAATTGATATGTGGAGGCAACCGATTTCAAATCTTTCCATATAACGTTTCCAACTGATGGAATCTGAAGTGTTCAGTGGCGTGTCTCAATGTCATCCTGTTTAATGTATCACGAGAGCTTTAGGCATATCGTAGTATGAACAGATAGCCTGTCATTCACGCATATCTCTTTCGGTAACATTGATATAGGTAGCCTTCTGACAAATTACATCAACTCCACAGATGTACGGCAATATCTTTCAAACATGCGTTTACCGCTGATTGACTTCGTGTTTGAAGGACGAATGACCCAGCACATGGTCGGATTTATCTGAATGAAGGAAATGGACATCCAAGTAAAAAGAACGAAAAGCTGAATGTATTTGGATACGTAAATACACGTATTAGAAGGCTACTCACGGAATAACTCGATCATACAAGACATCTGCCGCTGCGATTTCGGATTCTTTTTGGACGACGAATGTTTTCTGAATGCTGTATACATTTAAGCAGTCAACTCGTCTTTTCTACATAAGCGGACGAAAACCGATACTTACAAATAATAACAATAGCCAAAATTGGCCTCAATATACGCCAACACTAAAACAATCATGATTTGTTGAGTTTGGGATAACAGTGACCTTAACATTTGACCTTGACCTCAATTTTAGTAAATATGACATCTATACTGAGCAGAATATCTGATTTTTAATGATTTAATATTTTTGAGGTTAGTGACATTGACCTCAAGTTTTGTATACGACACATCGTCTCCACAAATGTATCTACGGATACAAAATAAATGCGATTAATGGTTTCCTGATTTTGAGGTCGCAGTGTCCGTGACCTTTGACCATTACTTTAATTTTGGAACGTAACACATCGTCTCTCTATCTACTGGATCTATACAGAGAGAGAGAGAGAATTAAGGTTTAACGTCGCGTTCAGCAATATTCCAGCTATTTAGCGACGATCAAACAAAATTCTAAGTATTCAAGTTAATAGCTTAGTATTCCAACACATTAAAACATACACACCTTAAAACTTATGCAACAAACCGATTTCTCTCAAATAACCCAAGATAGTCTATACGGACACCAAAATAGTGGTTTTGAACGATTTCCTGATATTGGGGTTATACATGGTGTGACCTTGATCTGAATTTTGGTATGCGACTCAGCGTCTCCACTAATGCATCTACTGATACAAACAAATGCCATTGTTAATGATTTTCCTATTTTGGGGTCATAGTGACCTTTGAACTTGACCTCAATTTTGGTACGTGACCAATCTTTCCCTCACGGAAAGTTAATAATTTTCAATGAATTCCTGTTTTTGAGGCCACAACGATATTCGACTTCTGACATCAACTTCAATTTGGGTACGCGTTTCTACCCAGTGTATCCACTCACAAACAAGCGCTGGATGAGCGCAAAGACCTCCGTCGAGGCAACAGGGTCCGTAGCGTAATACATCACTGAATAACATACGGCCGGATGCCAAGCTCAATTTTGCATTTGTTGGACGTTAGCTTCATCAATGGTAATTAATCTGGGATTGAGGGTTCCTCACTAGCATGTCCAGACAGGGATGTGAAAGTCACATTCCCAGCAAATAATTTTTGTTTGATTTGACGTGCTTGAAATATTGGGGTATGGAATAGAGTATATTGATGGAAAACCTGGAAAAGTGCTTGAGACATTAGGCCCCATCCCACCCACACCTCCCCATGAGAGGATCCCCTCACCCAAATCAACACGTTAGCGACAGAAATGAGACCCTGTGTGCCTAGTTGTACCAACTTGCTTGTGATTTTGTGCTATAGGCCCAACACAGCAACACTTCATATTTTGTATGTGTACAGTATAGCATCATCATTGATGAGAGAATGCTCTTCAAAACACACCTGATTTTACCGACACTTCGTTCTGATCTGTCTCAACATCATATGATGAGGATTCAATGCGCTCGGTATAATTTTGTATACTGGTGTTACAGGTCACCTTCGCCTTCACCTTACTGTATCAATGACCATGGACTTGTACATGTATCACATTCACATTGAATGGTGATGGCTGATGAGAATATTGCCCCTATGGAACAAATGACTGGATTCCACGCAGCAAATATTTATTGTGTAACAGTGAGAAGAAAATTAATTGTATAAACATTCCAAGCCTCAATGAACACAAGCCGCACCATACTTGATATGAATATAACGCGCGTACATTAGCTCGCTTGGACGTCGCTTAGTTAAATATGGACAGACTCGCAAAAATCTCAAAATTTTCAAAAGCCACAAAAATGCCCTCAGCTTGTACAGAGTAAGTAAAAATACTTATGTACAACTTGATGTTTAGAAATGACTGTGTTGAGCGGTTCTATTCCCAACTTCTCTTTTATTCTATGTCATAGAGGACAGGGTTTGGTAGATAATTAAAAACTGTATTAACTCGGCTTCACATTTTAGAGAATGACTTTAATTGAGCCAAAGATGAAAGAGAAATACACTTATAAACAAATCTATTTAAAAAAATATCTGTATATATGTTTATATTAATTTCCATAATTTATTGAAAAAAACTATACGTAGACTTCGACCACCCAATATCACACAGGCCAGGCAACTGTGAGAACAAGTGAAAGATACCCATCGAGTTGAGCGGATTTGCAGATAAACAACAACAAAAATTGCACTTTGTGCCTCACGAGGCCCTTCTCCATAGAGTGCATGCCAGTTATTTTTCTAGACTACAACAACAGTTTTTGCCTGTATCACAGTTCGAGCTTCCGATGACCCTTCAACCTTACCCAGACGACGGATAATTTTTGACAGATTGTCCGGCTAGGTTGTTGATCGGATTCACAGATCATGAATTCCACCGTGACAGAATCACCGTTGGGAAGACTTTTTCTTTATTCAAAGTCATGTACTCGGAAGTTCCGTGGTCATACCCATGTAGTTTCAAGTTTAGTTTGCTATTCTGTATGACATCTGTTTACGGATCCATGAAAAATCTACAGATGATCCAGCATTTTCAGTAAATCATGCTTGTCTATTTTTTTGCTGCTCTGTTTCAATCTGACTATTTTTATATGACATCTCTTACTAACATACAGTACCCAAGGATGATAAGATTTTTTTCATCGTGAGAAAAACGCGACTGGATCATCCCAGGGGTTAAATCTAGTCCGTGACGGAATCGACAAAAAATCGTGATGGAATCACGAGTGCGCTTTTTAAATCTTATCGGTAAAAGTGCTTTATTAATTACACATTTTCTTCAAAAAAATATTCCTAGAGTGAATTTATCTCTTCTACTTAGAAAATTAAAACTCTGACCTCTTATTTTTACTAAGGTATACAGCTCCCGCCACATGCATATCTTTTCTGCAGATGTTTCAAAATAGTATAGTTTTCAGTAAAGTGCAATTTTTCTTCTTTGACAATTTAGAATTTCCCGAGTTCTTCATGTTAAAAAATTGCGGGAAAAATATTTCGCTATTAAAACACATCTTCTCTATTATTGGCTTGTTCCCGGGGATCATAGGAAGCGAATAGAACAAACAGCATGCTAATATAGGGTCTACGACAGAATGTGGAGTGAATTTTATGCGAAAAAGGGCTGTTTAGCAATGTCCGCTTTTCCGTGGAATTCATGAGCGCACGATTGAAGTATCATGGGAAGATATATATTTCCAGTCGCTATCTCCCCCCATCTTCAAACAAAAGGAAAAGAAAAAGCCGAGAGAGCGCCTCGTGAGGCAGAGTTATTTTTCCAGACTACAACAACAACAGTTTTTGCCTGTATCACAGTTCGAGCTTCCGATGACCCTTCAACCTTACCCAGACGACGGATAATTTTTGACAGATTATCCGGCTAGGTTGTTGATCGGATTCACAGATAACGATTGAAGCATGGGAAGATATATTTTTTCAGTCGCTATCTCCCCAACCCTCAACCCCCAACTAAAAAAAAAAGAAAAGAAAAAGCCGAGAGAGTTCTTCGGAGTTTTACGTTTTTGACCTCTGACTTTGAATTTGACTTCTCACTTCCGACTCGCATCCTGGTGAATGACACTCGTCCTTTATCTTTTTGCCGATTCAGAGATTCTCGAGGAAGTTTCCAATTATACTATCTGGAATGCGAGTTTTTCTTTCGTGAAAATTTACTTTTTATGAAAGCGCAGGTTTGTCTTTACCTCGCATACCGGCCATCTGTACCAGCGCGAAGCTGTAAGTACACGCGCGAATTTAGTACCCTCGAATAAAGAGACCCGGTGAAAGCGCTGCAAAGGATACACACCTTTTGTGACGTAAGCATTCATTTGTGTCCAGAAACTTTTCAAAATTTCGTCGGGAACCATTGCAATCCCTATTGGAAATCACACGAGTCGTGGGTTCCCCATATGACAATTATTTGGCGGGAGATTTCACGTTGCGCTCCTAGACCTCCGTCTGATCGACGGAGGTAAAAATAACAAATATATATAGAATACAAGCCTCTAGTCTGTTATTCAATATTTAGCCGTCGTCCATTATAACTGTCACAGATATGGAAGAGACACGATCGGTAAAATGATTTCCTGATTTTCAGGCCACAGTGACCTTTGACCTCTGAAATCGACCTCAATTTTGGTACGCGATATATTGTCCCCTACCTCATTTGGCCATTCAACAAAATTGCATCTGTAGAATGTAAAACAAGAAAATTGCATCTGTAGACAGTAAACATCATCCGAACACATGGCACGAACATACGTAGAGTTGTTTGTACTTAGCCATGCGGTAACCAGTGCTAAATGTGCGTATTAGGGTGTGGCCGAAATGATCAAAACCGATAGGTCCGAATTGAATTGTGCAAGGTTACACGGACCGTTATTAAACCGGACCGTCGTTTTCAAGTGTATTATCAGATCGATGACGCGTGGCTCGTTCCCTAAAAACCCTTTTTGTTTCACCGATATACTGTTCAAGACACCTTTTACACGTAATGAGATATATCACGTTCACCGAGTCACAGGTGAGATGGTCTGTTTTGCATATATTTTATGTGAGTATGTATGTATGTATGTATCTTATGTGTGGATGTGGGCACTAGCACAGGGATTATAAACTCTTATTCTTTCTGTAAGCTATGATTGGCTTCAGATTGAGTGGCTGCCTCAGTTTAGATTGGAGATTCTGATATTCCTCCTTTAGCATACGAGCGGCTTCAACATATCGCCTGCTATAGGCACAAAAGGTATTATCTCCCGTTTAGACTGTTTACCTGGATCGATATTCATGCCGAAATGATATCGTGTTTGTAACGTTTTGATCCAAAATGTCTCCCGTATCGCTCTTAGATCGCCAGTCTCTTCCTGTGTGATGAGAGTGGAGATTTGTTCAATAGGCATGATCGCAAAATGTTTCTGGACGATGTGTCCCGGGCGATTGAAATGGTCGTTAACCGGACCGTCGTTTTCAAGTGTATCAGATTGATGACGCGTGGTTCGTTTCCTAAAATCCCTTTCTTTTTCACCGATATACTGTTTAAGACACTTTTTACACCTAGTGATGTATGTATGTATGTATGTATGTATGAAGTACATGTCAGTCTTTGTCTTTGTTTGATTGTGTAAATGTAAAATGTCCATCTTACAGAGATATTGGAATTTTCCATTTCATTCCATAAATACCCTTAGCTCATTGACTTCATTCAAGGTATATTTCACCCCTCCATTTAAACGAGCCATTGAAATTATCTGTATTTAAATAGTTTGACCTGGAAACCCCAAACTAGACATGTCAGTTTCACGTGTGTACACGAGGCGCAAGACTGTGGGATTCTGCAGGAGACCAAACCGAAGTTGTGTGAATTAGCTATTTTATTTCTCACTCTAATGGTGCATGCTTCTTTGTTTTTCTTCGTATTACAAAATCGTACTGCAAATGGCTTAACATGTTTCAAAGAAATAAAATCGGCAACAGTTCACTGTTTTCTATTTTGTGATGGGGACTCTTCGAGGCCCGCCACGCGATAATTACATTCCAACACTACTGGAGGTGTGTCTTCATTCAAGGCTTGCGATAGTCCCGACTTGGTCTTCCACGGAGGTCCGTGTAACCTTGCACAATTCAATTTTCGTTTTTCGTTTTTGGTTTCTCAAAATCAAAAATTGAAATTTGACCGTCAATTTTCAATTTTCGTTTTTTGTTTCTGTAATCTCAAAATCAAAAATTGAAATTTGACCGTCAATTTTCAATTTTCGTTTTTTGTTTTTGTGATCTTAAAATCAAAAATTGAGATTTGACCGTCAATTTTCAATTTTTGATTCTGGGATTACAAAAACAAAAAACGAAAATTGAATTGTGCAAGGTTACACGGACCAATAACGGCCATTTCAATCTCCCAGGACACATCGTCCAGAAACATTTTGAGATCATGCCTATTGAACAAATCCCCACTCTCACCACACAGGAAGAGACTGGCGCTCTAAGAGCGATACGTGAGACATTTTGGATCAAAACGTTACAAACACGATATCCTTTCGGCATGAATATCGATCCATGTAAACAGTCTAAACCGGAGATAATACCTTTATGTTGAAGCCGCTCGTATGCTAAAGGAGGAATATCAGAATCGCCAATCTAAACTGAAGCAGCCACTTAATCATATCTTACACAAAAAATTAGTGTTTACGCGACTTACTTGTCCGAATTAAACTATATCCTCTAACATAGGTTGGCGACTGAAATTTAGGTTCGTAAGATTTATTGCCATGGCAGAAGCTATACTATAGGAGCCTTTTAAAAACCACCAGAAACTTGTCACTAGGAACAATTCTTAGGAAATAATTTTTGTCTAATACATCCCTGTGCCAGTGCTCACATCCACACATAAAGTACATATATACAAAACACACATATTTACACACACATACATGAATGCATACGTATACACTTTCACGTTAACATATATTCACATTAAAAGTTCAGGCCACACCCTATCTTTGGTAATAAAGAGAATAGTGAAGATTACAACACATATAAGGGAAGCATGTATGAATCCACACATACACGCATATACCTACTTTCATAATAATGTGAATAAAGTATCATATCTTACTATCGGTACTGTAGTCTCCATTGTTATCACGTGTCTGTCAAGAATACATTGCTGCTGATACCATCTCTTAATTTTTGTTTACATAGCACTGAAAAAAATTGTCAAAAATTATCCATTTTTTACGAAAGGAATCCATTTTATGATCAAAATTTGCAATATCTTTTTCTGTTTTATAATGGTTATGGAATATGCGTGGTAGTGCGTTCATACACAGATTGGAATTTGATAGTTTCGCCTTATAATTATATTCTTTGGTGAGCAGTGTCAGTGTATTCATGCTCTTTTGATAGTTCCCGGTCGATACTTCATGTAGGGAGCTATTGTCTGGGTCTTTGTGTCTAGACACATTGTTGTCCACAGACTTGACTATTGTATGCAATGTCTCGTGATATTTACATGGAGTATGAACCTTTTCCCCAACCTATAATAATATTTTCTGCATTGATTTTGCCCCTAAGCCCCGCAGTAATTTTACACCAATTCCCCCATCTCCCGCCAAAATGTCGAAATCTGGTCACACTCGACGAATGCATGTTCAATTGTTTTCTCTATTGTTGGTACAGTTTTCACGGAGATCATTATCTGCTTTTCCTATTTCATATAAAAAAGATGTTGTACTCAATAGTCTATGTAAAACTCTACACTGAAAGTTTCTGAGTTTGGTAGATGTGGTACTCGTAAAAATACTACTGAACACATTGCCTCCTTTTTAAAATATATTTCCCATTTGTTGCGGGCTGTAGCAAAAATACATTGATTGTTGTTAATTATATCATAGTAGCCGCTACATCCCTTCACTTGTCCCACCAGTAGTTCCATATATTGCGATATAGGGGGGTTTGTTTCGCTAATTGATGAATAATTTAATCTCAATTTTTGTTTCCATTGTCGGGGTATGGAGTGTACTAAGTTTATGTAACCTAGAAAAGTTCCCCTTATCCCGTAGGCTGTCTTAAAGTTACGAAAGTCCATTACTCTGCCATCTTTGCCGATTATGTCTCTAATATATCTAATACCATGGTTATACCAGTTCTCTATGAATAAGGTTGAATAACGGTAATTGTACCACAGCGGTTCGTTATATATATATGTAACGTACTTTTTTTCTTTCGTAGCTCCTTGGACATAGTACCACGACTGGAAAGTATCTTCCCAGAAGGGATTTTCGATATTTCTTATGACCAATTTGAGATATTCTGGTCCAAGACAACAAATCTTCTCATAGTATTCTCCATCTATGATATTTTACCATTTGCCACTTTGTAGAAGAGTTTCCGCATCCAAGAAGACTTTAATGATTGTATAAAATATTCCAGATTAGTCATTCTCAATCCGCCGTTTTTTTAACCTTGGGTTATAATAACTCGTTTTATCATATATCCGCGCCCCGATTCCATATGAACTTGAAGAGGATGGAATTCAAATCTTTAATATCGCTGTCTGGAGGATTTGGTAGGGAAGTGAAGATATGTACAAGCTTTGACGAGGCCAGAGATTTAACCACTATTATTTCATCCAGTAGGGTTAAGTTTCTTAGTTTCCATTTGCTGAGTTCCCTTTCTGCATGAGGTTGTTTAAGTTAGAAATGTAATTAGTTTTCCTTATATCATGAAAATCTATAGAACTGAACTTTATACCCAGTACTGTCAATTCATTAACCCAGGATAGTTTAATTTATTCGCAGATATTGATTTTTGAACCACTCAGGTATTGCGTTTGTCTTTTCAATATTGATTTTCAGTGTTGTGTTGTCCACAATCCTTTTCCCTAGAACCTTCGCACAAAGTAAAAACAAGTATGGTGATATGGGATCACCTTGTCTGCAACCTCGTCGAAGAAGGGTGAGAGGTGACCATTTTGAACAACACAGCTCTGAATGTTTTTGTAAAAGCGTTGTAGCTATTTTTCAATGGATTGTCCGAAATTAAATTGTTTAATGACACATTTATGAAATCCCAAGGTATTGAGTCAAAGGCTTTTTTGAAATCTATTGATAGTAAGAGTCCAGGAATCTCTTTATCTTTTGTTTCAAACATTACATCGTACAATAGCCTTACATTCTCTCCGATTGAGCGGCCTGGGATGAACCCCTTTTGGTCCCCATGGATAAGTTTGCTAAGTGTTATTTTCTGTCGCTGAGCTATATACGATGATATTAACTTATAACCTACGTTGAGGAGGCAAATCGGTCTCCAGTTTTCCAAGTTATTTCTTGGTTTATTTGATTTTGGCAGGCAAGTAATTACACCTTGCCTCTGTGTTATTGACAGCTCTTCCTTATCAAAACTTTCGTTGGCTGACCTTAACACAAACCCCCTAATTTTCTCCAGAACATTTTATAGAATTCCACCGGATAACCATCAAGAACTGGGCTTTTGTTATTTAACTGTTTATCACAAGAATGCAAGCCTCGGTTAAACGACAGTGAATTGTTTTCGTTACGGACCATTAAGGGGGTTTTATACCGAACATCTGATCAATCAAATTTTCTAACCCGTTGTCAGTCTTTTGGCGATTTCTACTCAATGACCTGGAGTATGGTCATGAAATTTCACCACTTGTCAATTTAGACACGAGGAAGATATTTTGTTTATTTTTATTGATTTCACATCAATCTCAATAGGCCCAGTGGGACCAGTAGCCGAGACGATAACAATGAGTAGAAAAAAGTATAGAAAGAGAAAATGAAAAGAGATAATTTCATATTTACATTTATTTTTGTACGTAATTTTAGTCAATAGTACTGTAAATTGGGGTTAGGTGTAAGAACCCCAAATGCAGCCTCAGATTGATCTACAAGTGCCAAGCCGGGGTGATATTAGATCAATATAAATTCAAATTCACCTCAGAAACACAGGAATATGAAATGAATTTTTTTTATTGAAAATGGTTTGGTTATTATTTTATAATACTTGTGTCTATGACAACTTGCTAACTGTGCATTTATTGAGTGTTTTAGCACAGTTGTGTGAAATGTACGTGTGTCAAGGGCAGGTGTTCATGTGGGAGATTCTATTTCACAAGTCGGGCGAGAAGAGGGACGTCTGCTTTCATACGAATCACAATCGGAGAAGACAAACAAATACATTAAAAGATGGAATTTCATTCTCAAGTTTATCTTGTTTCCATCGTGAAATTGATTAACAAATAGACCTATATCCATGTATGCTCCACGAAGCCTGAATCAGCTGACAGAATCACTCCCACTTTGAGAGACCACATACACTGATATTGGCACGATGCCAACTGAGACATGAGCATCATGCCAAAATCAGTGGACCATGTTTTCTAACAAAGAGGAGAAAGTATGTTTGCCATATTTATTCAACCTTTCATTATAATCTTTGTTGGTAATCAATTTGAATAGTACAATAGAATAAAAATAATGTTTTCATTAGCGTGCTCAATGGTTATTTTACACACGGTTAGTTTGGGAAAGTACCTCCGAATTTGGCATTTGATCCAACATGGACAAGGTACAGGTAAGGTACGTTCCAAAAATGTTAACGATGTCTTAACTGTACCTCGCTCGGATAAGGTATAAATAAGGCATAGTAGCAAGGGATCACGACGGCACCATTATTATATAGTACTGGTACACAGGGGGAAAACCAGTCCAAAAGCTAGGAGCAAGTAGCAGGCATTACCCGATCTGATTATCGTTGACCCCGGTTTGCACTCAAGTTTGTGGCGGATTTGTGGCGGGTGCCCTCGGCCAATCAGAAGCGAGTATTTTGTCTTTGACCTCGGGCCAAACCACTTTTAGTCGGTAGGGGTGCAAGGTTTGGACATGTATAGACTTGTTTGTCTGGGGTTTTTCCCCATGCCGCCATTGACTCCCACCAAACTGGTGGGTTCCAATGGCGGCCTAGGGGGTTCCAACGGCGGTCTGGTGGGAGTCAATGGCGGCCTGGTGGGTTCCAATGGCGGCCTGGTGGGTTCCAATGACGGCCTGGTGGGAGTCAATGGCGGCATGGCCATGTGATCGATGGGGGAAACTACCTCCAATCCAGGAGAGTTCCAATTGTTGCAGGGAATGCATTCATCCGCGGTGATGCGGTCTGGCGGTGATGCGGTCGCGGAAAAAAGCTTCCGCCGAGAAAAAGTAGTCCCTAGATAAAATGGTCCGATGGGGTCGTATAAGGTATCAAAGTGAAGCTTATGTAAAGGGGCATCTAATGGGCTGGGTGTGGGGTTGAAATAGAGTCATTCTGCGCATGCGCGGTGGCCCAAGGGTATGAAAATAGCCGTTTTGGAGCTAGGTGAGCCCCTAATGGTCCAATGGGGTCGTATGAGGTATCAATGTGAAGCATTCATGAAGGGGCATCTCATGGGCTGGGTGTGGGATTGAACTAGTGTCATTCTGCGCATGCGCGGTGGCCAAAGCGTATGGAAATAGACGTTTTGGGAGCTAGGGGAGCCCCTAATGGTCCGATGGGGTCATATGAGGTATCAATGTGAAGCATTCATGAAGGGGCATTTGACTGGACTAGGGGCTCGTGCGTTGTCACCATTCTGCGCATGCGCGGTGGACCAAGGGTACGAAAATAGACGTTTTGGGATCTAGGGGAGGCACTAATGGGCCGATGGAGTTGAGTGAGGTATCAATGTGAAGCCTTCGTGAAGGGGCATCTGATGGGCTGAGTGTGGGGTTGACATATCGGCATTCTGTGCATGCGCGATGGCCAAAGGGTATGTAAATAGATGTTTTGGGAGCTAGGGGAGCCCCTAATGGTCCGATGGGGTCATATGAGGTATTAATGTGAAGCATTCATGAAGGGGCATCTGATGGGCTAGGTGTGATGTGGAACTGACGTCATTCTGCGCATGCGCGGTGGACCAAGCGTATGGAAATAGACGTTTTGGGATCTGGGGGAGCCACTCCTGGGCCAATGGGGTCGAATGAGGTATCAATGTGAAGCATTCGTGAAGGGGCATCTGACTGGACTAGTGGCTCGGGCGTTGTCACCATTCTGCGCATGCGCGTGCAAGGCAAAGGTCATTGAGTGCACTTGACCTGTAATCAGGCAATCAGAAGCGAGTATTTTGACCCGGTGCATTATGGGACATATCCAAGATGGCGGCGTCTGTCTTCTGGTTCAAGATGGCGGCACGTCCGGTGTCGAAAACTGGCTATTTTGTCGGGATGTGGTCATGTAGTGTCGAAAACTGGACCCTGTATGGGCCTCGTTAGACGTTTTGGGAGCTAGGGGAGCCCCTCCTGGGCCAATGGGGTCGAGTGAGGTATCAATGTGAAGCCTAGATGAGGGGGCATCCGATGGGCTGGGTCTGGTTTTTGAACTAGGGTCATTCTGCGCATGCGCGGCGGTCCAAGTGTATGGAAATAGACGTGAGGGAATCGACAGGAGCCACTAATGAACCGATGGAGTCGAGTGAGGTATCCATGTGAAGCCTAGGTGAGGGGGCTAGACTAGGGTGTTGTTTCCATTCTGCTGCGCAGGTCACGTGGGTTGTGACGTCACTTCCGTGTTTCACCTCCAAACCCAGAAGAGTTCCAATGTTTCCCTTAGACGTCCGGATGTTCAACCTCCGGGGTTTTGTTTCCCGGCCCCGGCCCCGCCCCGCCCCGGCCGCAGCGCGCGCGCGCGTCATAACGCGGATGAATGTCGGATCTGTATTATGCAATCGGATAGCGGTTGTCGTGAAAAAAACAACAAGTTTAGCAATGTTTATATAGTTTATTACCCCCAATGTTACATCATACCCAGGCTGGGGGGAGCCGCCCTGGGTATGTTTAGTATGTTCACAGCAAAACAAATTGAAATATCAAACACCATGTTTTATTATTTAACGCATTGTCACATTAGGTACAAGTGTTTACTGAGCTCAAGTCAGCGATCAGCATGTAGACATAGAGAGTATGTACGGCATGGTATTCATCAGTGCACGGGTGACGCATTCGGGTCAGCTTGGTAAGGAAAAACGTGACATTGGTTACCCTCTCTACCACCCATTGAATGTTGGGGCGTTGACGCTGTGCCCATCTCAAGGCATCCACGGTGTCCAGTATCTCCAGCATCGTCTCTAGTGACCCCCGGTTAATGATGGTGACCGGCTGGTCAAACACATGGTTGTTGGCACTGGGATAATAATACTGTAACTGGTCCGTCTTTTTGTGACGTAAGATGTACCCGAAAGCGACATTCAATGTAAAGGCCGTAGTTTGATCGTTGAAGATGGCTTCCACGTAGCTGCGTAGACAGGTGCGGTTGGTCAGTGGGAAATTGTAGATATCTTGAGGGTGGAAACAGTACCGTGTCATGGACCAATGGCGCCGATCGATGTCACTCATTGGATGGTTGTCCTGTAAGAGATCGCTAGGAACATTTACGGGCTCCACCAGAAAATGTTCGATGTTGTCAGGACTCGAAACCGTAACGCTGGGGTCCAGCTGGATATTCAGGCTCTTCAGAATTGTGGGTATAGGCGGGTTTTCCGTCATCGCATCACCAGTGGCGTTCGTCTCCCCGGGCTTATCTTCACTGGGTCTGACCTTGCGTGGCTCCTCTTCAGTAGGAGGTTGTCGTTCATGCTCATGGGCATGAATCAAACGTTGGTGTCGCAGCAACTGACTGGTCAGTTTGAAAAGCCGACCACAATCCTCGCATGGACGCTTGGGTGGCCCATGAATTGAACGTTCATGGCGCAGTAAAGCATTTTCCCGATTAAATGACCGTGCGCAGGTTATACAAGTATACCGTCCGCCGTTGTGGATGGAGGACTCGTGTCGTCGCAAATCTTCTGGGCGAGTAAACAGCTTCTGGCAAGTAGTACAAGTGAACATCTTGGTGATTGACAGAGTGTCTGATGAAACGGCCAGGCCGGTTTCCTTTTATAGCACGCTAGCTGGTGATCTATTTTTAGCACACTCACTTCAAGTACCTCCAAGTCGAGACAGGAAGGCTGGTCAGGCAGGCAGGTGAGATAGCTCCGTTCGGCAAGCCGATGAATGTACCAAACACCTAAAAATTCCCATTTTTATACTCTTTTTTTTCGTGAGATTCGGGTGTTTTCGGCCATTTCCGTAGGTATCTTCGGTCTTCTCCGGATGTTTTCGGGCATCTCCGCCACTCTCCGGTACTCCCCGGATCTCTTTTTTGGACTAACCCATCAGAATAGTACGTATCACGGACTACACCCGACGTCTAGGCGCGCATGTGCGACATGGTCTATAAAACTCATCCCTCTGGATCCCACACCTTCATTCCTACGGTTGCAGAGCCATGACGGAGATCCAGCCCTATGCGACTCGCCTTTTACAGCATGCCACCGTGGTGAATTCACTCACGGGTTACCGAGCAGTGGTCCGGTCCATGTTTGCAGATGGCGACGACAACGAGGGGCGACGCCAGATCCTGAACGAGTTCACAGAAGCGGTCCTCGACCGAGTGCACTCGATGGAGAGGTGTGCCATCACTCACCACTACTGGACTATGATAGCCATCCTTGATGCTCGAGCTATGGACCACGAGCGCTCACGCCGGAATCAGCGACGGCTGGTTGGCCTAGTCATGGTCTGTGCCCTATTGACCCTGGCGCTGTGGCATTGACAGTGGGACTATAAATACGAGGGTCAGACACAGTGTGCGTCATTCACCGATCGTCATTGGGTCAAGCATGTCACCAGTTCTACGAGCCATCCTTCCCCTTACACCCCGGGTGGGGTTACACGTCTATGAAGATAAAGTCACCCTCGTGGAAGACCGTGGAGATGTTTGCTGGTCGCCCGCTGAGACCGTATCGAATACGGTTACGCTACACCGGCCAAACCCCAAGGGATACACCGCTAGCTCGATGGACACCTCATCCACATAGACAATGCCATCTACGTATACCGTGGACCCTTCTTCCCACGCATGGGCCGCTACCAAGACCCCACGCGAAGCTTCACCCTAGACCCCGATCTGTGGAAAGCCTTCGAGAAAGTGGTGCCTATTGTGGACCAGCTGTTTACACCGGACGAGCGGTCATCAGACGAGTTGGAGTGGGCTCGTGCCCTGAGAGAAGCAGCGGCAGAACCCCATGAACAAATGTCTAGCCATGAACCAGACGACGATGCCATTGATTACCCGGCTAGACTCAGTCAGCCCAGTGACATGACCACCTGATCCTTTGATCTCACGGGGTTCTCCCTATAAATACGAGAGACAGTCAGAGTGTGTGTCATTCACGTCCTGACCATGACGGAGCATATCATACTGGCGTATCTCAGCTTGACCCCCGAGGTTTTCCTGCACGTGTATGCAGATAAGGTCGATATCATGGAGGAGGTGGGAGACATCTGTGATGCGGACCCTACACAACCGTGCCCGGCCCACATTCGTCTGTCCCGGGAGGGTTGGACCCAATCGAAACGGGTGTTGTCTGGTGAACTGGACGGCGACCTCATCCACTTGTGTCACGATGTGTACATCCGACGCGGACCTTTCTTTGCTCAATTGGCTCGGCTAGATGGAGGTACAGTGCATTTTACCCTTCACCCTGATCTATGGTCTGCATTGGAAGATGCCGTGGTAGATGTGGATCAAGTGCTTATCATGCGGTCATCAGACGAGTGGGACTGGTCATTTACCATGGACACTGTGGAAGCCAACGAAGAAAACCAGAAAGAAACTCCGGCCCAAGATATACCCGTTATAAATAAACGATAGAGCCAGGGTACATCATCATTTGTCACCATGAAGCGCTGGGAGAAGGTGTTGGATAACTTATACTACAGTCCCCAGAGTCCGGCGGCCTATAGTGCATTCTCGGCTCTCTATCGAGCGGCCAAACCCCAAGGGATACAACGTGCTCAAGTCCGAGATTGGTTAAGAAAACAAGACACCTATACCTTACATCGAGCTGTCCGTCGCCATTTTCTACGGAACCGGGTCATCGTGGGAGGAATAGATGCCCAGTGGCAAGCGGATTTGGTCGATATGAGCGCCGTTGCCAAACACAACGATGGGAATCGATATATCTTGACGTGCATCGATATCCTATCGAAGTATGCGTGGGTGGTACCCATCCGGACGAAAACGGGGGCGAATCTCATAGCGGCTTTCAAAGACATCTTCAAGACCGGGCGCAAACTTTTGTATTTGCAAACCGACGAAGGCACGGAATTCCTCAACAGACCATTCCAACAGTTTCTGAAAGCCCAGAAGGTGTTTTTCTTTCATACGTACAACGAGAGGGGTTACAATCGAGCCTATCATCGGAATATAGAGAGAGTCCCCATTACCATGACCCAACGCAATGAAGCCCAAATCCGGCGTGTCTTGTACCCCAGGCCATCGCAGCGAACGCCGAAGGCGGTGTACAAGGTCGGGGACCCTGTACGGATCAGTAAAGTCAAGGGCAAGTTCGAGAAAAGTTACTTGCCCAATTGGAGCGATGAGCACTTCCTGATTAAACGGCGCCTACCCCGGCAGCAGCGAGTCTACGAACTGGAAGATTTTCAAGGGGAACCGTTGCTAGGGGCGTTTTACGAGACGGAATTACAGCCTGTCGTAAAAACACAGCAAGACTACTACACAGTGGAGCAGATTTTGAAAACGGAACGTCGACGTGGCAAACTGTTTCATTTCGTCAAATGGCAAGGCTAGCCCAGTTCCTTCAATTCCTGGGTCGCTGCCAATCAGGTGAAACGACTATAAAGCCAGGCACCACTGCCGTCCTCCTTCATTCCACGTCCGACCACAGTGCTATGGACCAACAGCAGCTGCCTCTGAACACAGCGTCTCCCAAAACGCACAAAGCGCAAGTGGGCTTTGTGGTGATAGTGCTAACCCTGCTGAGTGTGTTGTACGGAGGTGTGTTTTACGACGTAGCCTATGTCAGCACGCTACTTAACCAACTGAGAACACCAGCCATAAGTCAAACCGGTCTACACATAGCACCAGTCCACCCCGTATCGAGCCCAGTCATCACCACACCCCGTATAGAAACCACACTGAGTGTAAGCTCCACACCTACACCAAGCACACCCACTACGTATGAAGACCCACCGGATTTCATCCCTCACAGTGAAAAGACAACGACGACCGACGTTGTACCCACCACCATCATCCCTCACAGTGAACAGACAACGACGACCGACGAAGCTCCTCCAACACGCCGACAGCATGATCATCCCACCCATTGCCCGAGTCGTGTGGTGTTACGGAGAATGGCAGGCAGCGTATGCAGCAATGCCTCACATCACGTTCGTGGAAGGCCTACCTAACCTGGCCGATTTGGAACCCGACACCTTGGTGGTTCTGGATGATCTCATGGCGGAGACGGATGCGCGGG
Organism: Hanleya hanleyi; assembly: GCA_036873755.1. Classification (NCBI taxonomy): domain Eukaryota; kingdom Metazoa; phylum Mollusca; class Polyplacophora; order Lepidopleurida; family Hanleyidae; genus Hanleya; species Hanleya hanleyi. The sequence continues at coordinate 22,775 of JAVTVY010026101.1, read as the reverse complement.
TCACCCAACTCTTTACCAAAGGCAGCCTTCATCGACGGCTTAGCATCATCTACATTGTGCAGAATCTGTTCAGTAAAAACAAAGAACATCGGAACATCAGCTTAAATGCCCACTACCTGGTGGTCTTCAAAAACCCGAGAGATACCACTCAATTGCTGGACCTGGCGAGACAGATGTATCCCGGCCGCACACCGTTTGCGTTGAAAGCCTTCAAAGATGCGACAATCCCTCAGCACGGGTATATGCTCTTCGACCTCAACCAAGCCACCCCCGAACACCTTCGACTACGGACCGGCATCTTTCCCGGAGAGACCCACCACGTGTACTTGCAAAAATAATGTAAACACACCCACAGTGGCTTCCCCAGCTGGGCTGTGTGTGTGTTTGATGATGGGGATACTGAAAAGATACCACAGCATGGTTGACTTTGTCTCTGAAGTAGATAAAAAGAGCAGAGTTGTGGGTTCAAGCATTAGTTGTACAGGATGTCTGCGCGAGTACGGAAGCACGCCCTCACGCTCCGTGTATTGAAGACGGCCCATCCCGAGCTGGTCCGAACCATTGTACGCGGTGCGGACCCTGACCTTGTACGCTGTCTGTGCGAGATCGGGTACAACCTGTTAAAAGGCAACGTTCCACTGACTCCGGCTCAGAAGACCAAGTTGGCCAAGCATAAGACAGGTCTCCGAACCCTAGTCCAGAAGCGGGTCCCTCAAACACAAAAGAAAAGGTGTTACAGAAAGGCGGCTTTCTCGGGGCCATCTTAGCACCGTTGGCCGCTTCCGTGTTGGGTCCAGTATTGGGTGGACTCTTCGGCCGACAATGAACCACACGAAAAAAATGGTCCTCGTCGAACCACGGTTCCTTCAAAACCTTCAATCGCCCTACCCTGTCCCACCTACGGTGAAGACGATAAACACCCTCGAATGAGAGATGCAACAGATCTTACAGAGACCAGGGTTAAGCGACAGTGAGAAAGTACAACGGTACAATGAGACGCTTCAACGGTACATGACATTCATGGACCAATACAAAATCTTCTCTACCCCACCACCACCACCACCACCACCACCACGTGACACACCGCCGACCTCAGCACCGCTCCAACAGCCGCCATTGCCAGGGGTACCACCCACAACCCCACAGTGGGTGGAAGACGAAGTGCTGAAGAGTGTACCTGCATCGTTCAAGAAACAAGCTGGCCTGGTATTATAACGGATGAAACAGAATCCTAACATGACTTGGAATGATAAAGGCGAACTCCTGGTACAGAATCAGGTGGTCCCCGGCACCCACATGACGGATTTAGTGAATGACCTGATGCATAACCGCAGGCGCACACGGATCCTCGAGGCTGGGAGGTCTTCGCTCAAGGCTTGAAAGACATGCATGTACCACAGGAATTGGTGGGGAATCCCCACCGTTGGGCCTTTATGCAGCGAACCCAGCAATCGCCGAGTGGTCCACTACCTTCTTGGGAATCCGAATGGGAACCGGAGTCACCCCCCAAAACACCACCACCACAACGGGCACCTTCTTTTCAGAACTTTAAAAAGCCATCCTCGATCAGGACATCCCACATCTACAGAGCCGTTACACGTAGCAAGTCAACGCGATGAACACGACGCCGGACACAACCACCCAAGGCCTGGAACACCTATTAAAACCAACAGCAGCAGCAGGACAGGTCAGTCGCCATGTTTTACCTCACCCTACCCAGTAACAGTTCGCTGGATGTGTTTCCTGACAACACCGTGGCCAAGTACGTGACCCAGTTACCGCAACCTTTGCATTTACCTGGGCGCTGGGAATGTGGCCTCGTGGATATCCAATACCCTTACTCGTGGTACAACGTGCGAGCCAATGAAGTGTGGTACGAGGTGACCTACGAAGGAAAAGACACCCGACTCACCCTCCCCGAAGGCCAATACGATACTCCCAAGGAATTCGTGGGTGGGCTGTTAAGACTGTTGCATTATAAGGCTCTACGGGAGGTCACGAATAGTTCAAACCCCATCCAAGCCTATCCCTTCAAGAATCACGTGGACTTCGATTACAACGCACACAACGACAAGGCACAGCTTATCGTCACCGCCAACGCGAGTGTCGTACTGAGTCCTATCCTACAGCAAATGCTGGGCTTCGATCTACAGACGTTCGCTGGTCCCACCGCCCACCAAGGCGAGATCCTGATGGATATGAAGTCGGGTATGTACGGACTCTACTTCTACTCGGACGTGGTGGACAGCCACATCGTGGGCGATATCAACACACCTCTGTTACGGGTGGTGCCCATTAAAAATAAGTATGGCGATCAAGTCACCCACAGTTTCACCCACATGCTCTACCTACCCGTAAGACAAACCGACATCAACACGATCACGGTGGATATAAGAGATGACACGGGACGACCGGTGGCATTCGAACGCGGGAAAGTGGTGCTGACACTTCATTTTCGACAAGCACGTGCTCCCCATTTTGTATAATAAAGGTGCCTTACGAGTGCGATGCACACAGCTATGTGGACTATTATGCCCGACAGGCCGGGGGTGGCTTTCCGGTCTTTAGTGGTGCACGCATGCAACGAGGACATGGACTGGGGAACATACTCGGGAGCATCGTCAAAACGTTCCTGCCCTTGGTGACGCGTGGGGTGAAAGCAATCGGTAAACAGCGGTACGCAGTGGACTGCAAGTGGCAGGTGATGTCTTGGGGGGGCACGGCACCAAAGAATCCTTGAAACGGCGGGCCAAAGAAGCGGGTGGCGTATTAGTCGCCAAAGCACAACGTACCGTAGGGAATAAAACACCTGCACCACCGAAACCACGCACCAGTCGACGACCGACCCAGCGACGACGCACATCGAAGACCCGGGATATCTTTTCTTAAAACATGGCCTTGATCCACGCCGAGTCCTGCCCCTCCACCAACAGTGAATTTGATTTGTGGACCGTCCCGCCCACACAGACCAGTGCCGAACAAGGATTATGGGTGGAGCATCTCCCGCTCTCCAGCATCAACGCAACAGGGCCCATCGAGTTCATCATCAGTATTGCGGATGCGACCTATGTGGATTTAGCCCATACATACTTGTAAGTGAAAGCCAAGATCGCCAATGGAGATGACACCAGAATCGCCGACCAAGCAACGGTGGGCCCGACGAATCGCTGGCTGCACTCGATGTTTCAACAGGTGGATATATTTCTCAGCGACAAACTCATCAGTGACTCGACCAACACGTACCCCTATCGAGCCTACATCGAGACGCTGTTGTGGCATGGACGAGAGGCTAAAAAATCTCAACTGACAGCCGCTTTATTCTACCAGGACAAAGCCAAGCACATGGGCGCAGAGAACGACAATACGGGATATAGCAAACGGAAGGCTTTGACCGCGAACGGCGTCGCGGTGGATCTCATGGGCCGACTGCACGCAGACATCTTCATGCAAGACCGGTACCTCTTGAACAAGGTCCCCATCAAAATCCGACTGATACGGGCGCCTCCGACCTTCGCCTTGATGGCCACTAACGTAGAGGCGCATGCAGCGGACTATAAGATTGTTATCGAAGACGCAGTCCTGTATGTCCGAAAAGTGAAACCGAATCCAGCCGTTCAATTGGGACACATGGAAGCCTTGGAAACAAAACCAGCCCAGTACCCTGTTCTCTGTGTCTGCTGGAAATATGAGCGCCAACAAAGATACCCTGTTCCTGGGGGAACTACCCAAGCGCTTGATCCTGGCCTGTGTGGAAAATACCAGTTTCAGCGGAGCCTACCCAGAGAACCCGTTTGACTTTAAACATTTCGGCATCAATTTTGTGGCCCTGCATGTGGATGGACAACAGGTCCCAGCCACGGCCTTAACACCGAACTTTGGGCGCGCGAATTTCATTCGAGCCTATCAGAGCCTGTTTACAGCCATCGGTCAAATCAACCAGGACGAAGGGAATATGATCAGTCGGGAAGACTACGGGAACGGGTACACGTTGTTCTGTTTCGATTTGACCCCCACCTTAGAGAACGTCCATCAGCTGGCCCTCGCCAAGCAAGGCAATTTACGGTTGGAAATCCACTTTCAACGAGCCGTCCGGAGCACCGTCAATGTGATCTGCTACGCCGAGTTTGACAACATCATTCATGTGGACAAGGCGCGCAACGTCCTGTGTGACTTCTCCACCTAACATGGATACAGACCAGATAACCACCGTGCTGGAGAATGACCCAGAGACATGTAGGGTGTTTCAAGGGGTGTTCGCCCGAGATGTGTTCCCATTAGACCGTAGGTATCCTGCTGCATACGTTCTCAACACGGACCCGATGGATCGGCCCGGTGAACATTGGGTGGGCGTGTACTTGACAGAACAGCAGGGCGAATATTTTGACCCGTACGGCCTGCTACCCCTCCATCCCGATTTAACAGACTTCATGGATCAAGGCGCAGAGACGTGGTGTTGGAACAGTCAAACGTTGCAAAGCCTGACCAGTAGCGTGTGCGGACAATACTGCTTGTTTTACCTGTACCATCGATGCCGGGGAAGACCCTTATCTACCATCGTACAGATGTTTGACGAGTACCCCAAGGCCGAGGACCGCGATGTACTCGTCTATGACTGGGCCGCCGATCATTTCAATGTACAAGTCCCGTTCTGGGCTTAAGTTAATTACAAGCCCCTTGTTCTGGGCTTCAGTTTACAAGCCCCTTGTTCTGGGCTTAAGTTTACAAGCCCCCTGTTCTGGGCTTCAGTTTTCACGTGGTTGTTCTCACGTTGTTGTTGTTCACTGAATAAAAAAAATGAGATCTCACCAAAAAACCCTGTCTTGTGTGCTTTATTCATAATACATAAATGCCCAATGTGGAGATTCAGTCAAACTGAAATCAGTGGTGTAGGATGGGGCCAAAATGTAACCCATCAATTTTAGAATGCAAGAGCATTATAGTAAAAATAGAGAGCCAATGAAATCAGCCCACATACCAAGTACGTGTTTTGGTCTAGGTTTGGAGCGGGCATTTCATTGAGGTGTGTGTAAAGGAAGACGGTGAGTGAGGACTCGTCCAACACGTATAGATTAAGTTTATTACTATAAGTTATATGACCATAATGCATGAAACTGAACACCGTATGAACCAATCAGTGGCCTAGAATGGAGCCATAACTCATCCATGTCCAGAAAACATTACCCGAATGAACCCACATGTAGGCGCGGACGTCAGCGAAAGCATCCCAGTACCCGGATGCAGACGTGATCCCGGCCATTGGTTCTTTTTATCGATCGCTCATTGGCTCTTTTTTCTCGACCGCTGATTGGTCCAAATGGACCTGCCCGTCCTTCCCAGGTTCATTTACAATCCCCTTTTGAGGTTCAAGCTCTGACTATCGATGTCGCAATTGAGTGAGGTATCCATGTGAAGCCTAGATGAGGGAGCATCCTACGGGGTGGATGTGACCTTTTGACCCGACATTCATCCGCGCACTGCCGGTGATGACGCGCGCGGGCGCGCTGCGGCCGGAGAACCCGCGCGCGCACGCGCTGCGGCCCGAATGTAACTCGCGCGCGCGCTGCGGCCGAAGTAACCCGCGCGCGCGCGCTGCGGCCGAAGTAACCCGCGCGCGCGCGTTGCGGCCGGGACGGGGCGGGGCCGGGGCCGGGAAACAAAACCCCGGAGGTTGAACATCCGGACGTCTAAGGGAAACATTGGAACTCTTCTGGGTTTGGAGGTGAAACACGGAAGTGACGTCACAACCCAGGTGACCTGCGCAGCAGAATGGAAACAACACCCTAGTCTAGCCCCCTCACCTAGGCTTCACATGGATACCTCACTCGACTCCATCGGTTCATTAGTGGCTCCTGTCGATCCCCTCACGTCTATTTCCATACTTGGACCGCCGCGCATGCGCGGAATGACCCTAGTTCAAAAACCACCCCCAGCCCATCGGATGCCCCCTCATCTAGGCTTCACATGGATACCTTACTCGACCCCATTGGCCCAGGAGGGGCTCCCCTAGCTCCCAAAACGTCTAACGAGGCCCATACAGGGTCCAGTTTTCGACACTACATGACCACATCCCGACAAAATGGCCAGTTTTCGACACCGGACGTGCCGCCATCTTGAACCAGAAGACAGACGCCGCCATCTTGGATATGTCCCATAATGCACCGGGTCAAAATACTCGCTTCTGATTGGCTGATTACAGGTCAAGTGCACTCAATGACATTTACCTTGCATGCGCATGCGCAGAATGGTGACAACGCCCGAGCCACTAGTCCAGTCAGATGCCCCTTCACGAATGCTTCACATTGATACCTCACTCGACCCCACTGGCCCAGGAGTGGCTCCCCCAGATCCCAAAACGTCTATTTCCATACTCTTGGTCCACCGCGCATGCGCAGAATGACGTCAGTTCCACATCACACCTAGCCCATCAGATGCCCCTTCATGAATGCTTCACATTAATACCTCATATGACCCCATCGGACCATTAGGGACTCCCCTAGTTCCCAAAACGTCTATTTCCATACCCTTGGGCCACCGCGCATGCGCAGAATGCCGATATGTCAACCCCACACCCAGCCCATCAGATGCCCGTTCACGAAGGCTTCACATTGATACCTCACTCAACTCCATCGGCCCATTAGTGCCTCCTCTGGATCCCAAAACGTCTATTTTCATACCCTTGGTCCACCGCGCATGCGCAGAATGGTGACAACGCACGAGCCCCTAGTCCAGTCAAATGCCCCTTCATGAATGCTTCACATTGATACCTCATATGACCCCATCGGACCATTAGGGGCTCCCCTAGCTCCCAAAACGTCTATTTCCATACCCTTTGGCCACCGCGCATGCGCAGAATGACACTAGTTCAACCCCACACCCAGCCCATGAGATGCCCCTTCATGAATGCTTCACATTGATACCCCATACGACCCGATTGGACCATTAGGGGCTCCCCTAGCTCCAAAACGGCTATTTTCATACCCTTTGGCCACCGCGCACGCGCAGAATGACCCTATTTCAACCCCACACCCAGCCCATTAGATGCCCCTTTACATAAGCTTCACTTTGATACCTCATACGACCCCATCGGACCATTTTATCTAGGGACTACTTTTTCTCCGCGGAACCTTTTTTCCGCGACCGCATCACCGCCAGACCGCATCACCGCGGATGAATACATTCCCTGCAACAATTGGAACTCTCCTGGATTGAGGGTAGTTTCCCCCATCGATCACATGATCGTCACGTGATCAAAATTGGCCATGCCGCCATTGACTCCCTCCAGGCCGCCATTGGAACCCACCAGGCCGCCATTGGAACCCACCAGGCCGCCATTGGAACCCACCAGGCCGCCATTGACTCCCACCAGGCCGCCATTGGAACCCACCAGGCCGCCGTTGGAACCCACCAGTTTGGTGGGAGTCAATGGCGGCATGGGGAAAAACCCCAGACAAACAAGTCTATACATGTCCAAACCTTGCACCCCTACCGACTAAAAGTGGTTTGGCCCGAGGTCAAAGACAAAATACTCGCTTCTGATTGGCTGAGGGCACCCGCCACAAACTTGAGTGCAAACCGGGGTCAACGATAATCAGATCGGGTAATGCCTACTACTGGCGCAAGTAAGATATCTCCGGAGGTACTATCAAGGTGTAGGGTCTTGTGCAAGGTACCCACAAGGTATATGCATTGTCAGTTTTATAGCTGGTGGTACCATTAAGGTACAGCCGGGGTGGTACAGAAAGTACCGGTAGGTATAAGCCACGGTCAAGGATAATTACGAGGTACAGTCAAGTGATGGCGAGAAGTAGCAGACAAAATCAACAAATCCGTTGTTTTCAGGAGAATACTTTAGTTTTATTTTTAGACATACAACGGTCATTCTTCCTATGCGAACCATACCAGTGCTTCCTTCCCCCCCCCCCCCTCACCGTTGTTTTTTTGCTACCATCTCGAGAACGACAAAAAATTGAGAGCTGAAACTCCGTGACGTTTCAGATTATCATATATGGGTCGTTTTGAGCCTGTTTGCATGACGCCTCTGCCCCTCCCCACCCCTTCTTGTAGCGCTTTGCACAAAGATATAGTGTGGAAAGTTTCAGCCCTCTAGCCTTAGAGATAGCGAAAATATATAGGGGCATTTCCCCCCCCCCCCCCCTTCACCCCAGGCTGCGGTACACCCCAAGTCGCCCAGGCCAGATAGGGTTAAGTATTTAGTACCATTAAAACAGATACAGCAATATATATACATCCCGCTCACTTCTTTACCACGTTTACAGCTCAGGGTTGACAAAGCTTTTTTATTTACAGTCCTTTGTTGTTGTATCCAGACAGACTATTGTTCTCCTCACGCGTATGGTTTTTTTATATAAAAGATGGACTGCACACTCACCTGAACACCTCAGTACAATTAAAACATATACAGCAACATCCTGCTCACTTCTTTATAGTCTGTGAGTTGTCAATGATTTCTTATGTACAGTCCTTGGTTATCGTATCCAGACAGACTATAGTTAAGCTAGAATCGTGTGGTAACACACATTCTCCCTTCAACATTTTTACAGTAACATATGAACATCCCGCTCACTTTATTAGTCTGTAGTTTTCCAATGCTTTGTGATTTACAGTCCTTTGTGCTTGTATGCGCACAGACTATGATTCTCGTTAGTTTTGTGATTTTTGTCCCCCGCCGCAACGCGGCCGGGGACTTTAAAATAATTCTTGCTTCTTTGTGTCCGTGGATGTCCGTGCGTCCGTGCATGTGTGTTCGAAGCGATAACTTCCTAATGCTTCGTTGGATTGTTCCGAAATTCGGAATATGCATACCTTGCGACAAGAGGTCGGTGTTGCATTTCAGGAACATCTGCCTGAAGGTGGCGCCACTGGGTTGCTTCTTTGTGTCTGTGGATGTCCGAGTACGTCCGTGCATGTCTGTTCGAATTTTCCGCAAGCGATAACTTACTAACGCTTTGTTGGATTGTTCCGAAATTCGGCATACGCATTCCTTGTGACAAGACGACAGTCGGTATTGCATTTCAGCAACATCTGCCTGAAGGTGGCACCACTGGGTCAAAATGGATCTTGGTTGTTTGTGTCCGGGGATGTCAGTTTCAATTCTTTACAAGCGATAACATCCAAATGCTTTGTTGGATTCTTCTGAAATTCGGCATATGCATTCCTTGTGAGAAGACGCTATTGTGTACTGCATTTCAGTAACATTTGCCTGAAGGTGACGCCACTGAGTTTCGCCGAGACCATTTTTCAAATCGTTAGCACTGTACATGTACCATGATACAGGACCGGGGGGACAAAAATTGCATCAGGTTGATACATAGGTCTGCTTATGGCGGACAACATGATTTATTCCTAACAGCTGATCTCAATTTAAAAGCTGTACTCACACATTGATTTGGATTGATTGTTGTTTACTGGGTTAATAAATCTTGGGACCTGAGCTGATGAGCCCGATAAAATTACAAGACCTGACACATATGACATCAGTGATTAAGAATATTGCAATAGCAGTGTTTATTTCCAAAAGAAAAACAATAATACTAATTTTTGATACTTACATTAGAATGAATTGGTTCCACAAAGTGAAATTTTCCAAATAATAATAATACTTTAATTGTTGTTGTCCCCCACCGCGATGCGGCCGGGGACTTTAAAATAGTTCTTGCTTCTTTGTGTCCGTGGATGTCCGTGTACGTCCGTGCATGCCTGTCTGAATTTTCTGCAAGCGAAAACTTCCTAACGCTTTGTTGGGGTGTTCCAAAATTCGGCATATGCATTCCTTGCGACAGACGCTAGTTGGTACTGCATTCCAGCAACATCTGCCTGAAGGTGGCGCCACTGGGTCAAAATGGGTCTTGCTTCTTTGTGTCCGTGGACACCTGTTAAAATTTTTCACAAGTGATAACGTCCAAATGCTTTGTCGGATTCTCCCGAAATTTGGCATACGTATATCTTGCGACAAGACACTGGTTGCTACTGCATTTCAGCAACGTCTGCCTGAAGGTGGCGCCACTGAGTTTCGCTTCTTCGTGTCCGTTCCAGTTAAAATGGGTCTTGCTCTCTTTGTGTCTGTCTGTTCAAATTCTTCACAGACAATAACTTCCAAAAGCTTTGTCGGATTCCTTCGAAATTTAGCATATACACTCCTTGTGACCAGACGTGGGTTGGTATTGCGTTTCAGCAAGATCCACCTAAGGTGGCGCCACTGGGTCTTGTTCCAATCTTCTGTGCATGCCCGTGGTTTCCATTCAAATTCTTCATAAGCGATAGCTTCCAAATACTTTGTTTAATTAGGCATACCTAGGGATGCCTTTAAATGAGACACCATTTTATTAAATTTTGCTATACAATTTTATTAAATTTTTACATTAAAGGTTTCGCAGGAACCATATTTTATTTCAGAAGTATAATATGAAATAACTGACGGGGAAATCCCCGCAATACCAAGCCCATGTTAGTTTTAAATCTCGTGTCGCCTTAAATGAAGGACAACATTTCCTTCAATTTTGCTATCAAATCATTGTATTTCAAGCTTTTGCATGAATCATATTTTATAATATAAAGTATAATATGAAACAACTTGAGGGGAAATTCCCGCAGTACCGAACTCCTGGTTGTTTTCTTTTTATTTCGTGTCATATTAAATGAAGGACAACATTTCCTTCCATTTTGCTATTAAATAATTGTATTCCACATCATATGATTTACCCTGAAGCTTCTGCACGAATCATGTGTGTCCACACGTGTAACTTATTTTATTATACACCTAACTGTCCACTCCCTACTATATTATGTATAAACGACAACTGTCCAATACATGTATTTTTTGTCATATTGGATACAGATTTTTCTGACGTCACTGACGTCAGACACACAGGCCGGACTACTTTTTGTTTGTAAACGAGCAGACGGCAGCAAACATGGCTACCGTAACAGCTGACGATTTTGATGATTTGATGACAGATGCTGAATTTTTAGAAGTGTGTGAGCCACTATTTGACATAGAGTTAAGTGGAGCTTTAGAAAGTCTTTACCAGTTCCAAGTACTAGTAGAGACGCATTAGTAACAGACGTGTCTGCTTTTATTGATTCACAAAAGAAGAAGAACACAGTTACAAGCACAAATCGCGACGTCAAAAATGTTCAGAGATGGATGTGGGAAAATCGGCGGGAACCACGGTTGATTGAAAATATAAGCCCTCCCCATCCAAATTAATATCTAGCGGAAATTTTCATCGAAATTAGGATAAAAGATGGCAGCGAGTATGAGTCGTGTTCCCTTGAAGCTATAAAGAACAGCGTTGAGAGGTAACTACAGCCGTGCACATTCACTGAAAATTAAAAAAATTAAAAAAACAGCCAACGAGCTTATATCCACAATAGTTTAGTTACAAACTGGACTGCTTTTAAATTTAAGACGGATGCAACATTATCATCCAGGTGACTGGTCATATACATCTCGCAATAAAATTAAACTTTAAACTCAAACTAGGTTAAAATTAAATAGATTAGAAAGAAAGAATCTCTTACCGTGATTTTTTTTTTCATTCAGACATCTCCAGGACACTGGCTATGCCGTATCCCTTCGCTCCAGGGAGTTCCACAAATCAAATGACGCCCTCAAGTCCAAGAAAATGGACTTGAAGAAGAAATGCAAGGGTCGGAAGTCCAACGCAGCTCAGTCACTTTCTTCTGAAGAGGAAACTAGGCTGTTTGAAGATAAGCAGCTCGGATCATCTTCTCCACAGAGTCTTCAATTTTCCCTTTCTTTATTTTTTTTGGTAAAATATTTAGCTTTAGAGGACGTGATGAACATAGAAAACTCCGTTTTGGTGACATCACACTTGGTCAGGACGTTGGCGGAGCAGAGTTTTTGGAATGGGCCGAGCGAGACAGCAAGACTCGGGACGGCAGCCACCGCGATGATTCTCGCCTGACACCACCTCGCCTGTACGCCCCGACCGGCTGTGATGACTCGCACAACCCCGTGGCCTTCTTCAAGCTGTACTCTGTGGCCAGACCAGAATGCAGAAAAACAGCTGATAGCCCCTTCTATCTCACACCCATACCAGAGAAACGGCTTGGTCCAGAATCCCAAATCTGGTATTACCTCACTCCAATCGAGGAACATCGCTTGGGAGAGTTAATGATAAATGCAGCTAAAGCAGCGGGTTTGTCTGGTCGTATCACGAACCACTCAGTCAGGAAAACGACGGTTCAAACTCTGGTAAAATCTGGCGTTGCTCCTGATAAAGTGATGCAAATAACTGGTCATAAATCTTTCGCAAGTATCCAAGAATACGACAATAAACTTGCTGTCACAAATTCTTCAGGGTAATTCCCGCTCTCAGTCCTAGTCTCAAGTCGCAGAAAATCCAGTTCACGTTCAGTCCGTTTGTAATGAAAATGTAACAATCCCGCCATCACATTCACCTTCTCAAATGCCATAACCCCGGTCAGTCTCTCAATCGAGTTCCACTTCTCTTACAGCAACGTCTTCTCGAAATTATAGCAGTCTTTTTAGCGGAACAGTCTTCAATAATTGCACATTTGACTTCCAATAGCTACCTCGTTGTTTTATCATGTTGAACTGTAAATAATATCTTGGTACTGTAGACCACTGAATCTGTTTGAAACATCGCGCACGTGCGTTAACTAGGTCTGCCGCATCACTAAGTAACATTGCGTTTTTGCTTTATTTTTTTATTTCGTTTATTTGTGTTCAGTAAGTGTATAATAAATATGTTACTGGATTATATGTTTCTGTATGGACTCGTCCTGGGCGCCGGGAAGGGACTCGCAAGCTCAACCCTTCCCTGGGCTCCCAGGACTCGTCTATACAGAACCATATAATCCAATTCCCCTGTTAAACACACCTGTTTCAAATATAGGCCTACACTGTAATTTTTTACTGTAGAAGTGCAGTAAGTTACTGCTTTCTTTCACAGTAACTTACTGCAAAACATAACTGCAGTATAATACTGTAATACAGGCAGTAGTTTACTGTATTACATTGTATACAGTAAGTTACTGCATATATTTTTCAAAATACAGTATTTAATGGAATGGATATAAGATGCAATATACGCTTAACACGTTTACTGTAAAATTGGCATAACTTTTCATTTAATATAATTTACAGCATACAGAACAATATTTTATACGAAGAAAATTAAAATAATTCGCTATACTGTTTCATATACAGCAAGTTCATGCATCGTTAATAGAAATACATTTTGTATTGCTTTGTGAAGTAATACAGAATATACTACTGCAAATTGATTGTTCATCAATTCATTCTTCTTTGTTTCTGGGGTAAGGATGCATGATCTTTAAGGCTCAATAACAACTTGCTCGATGTGAACTCGTAGGCATTCAAAATATCAATTATAGTGTTCGAATTGTATTGATCGCCACGTTGTTTTACAGGAAGTTTGTAAAATTCAATGTTACGGAACTCCGCAAAAACATCACATACCTCGTAGGCCTACCCTCACAGAGTTCCCGTTTTTTTATTTTCTCATCATTCCCTACATGGAGGGTTATGCAAATATGCTCAAAATGACCCCAACATGACAAGTTACAAAATCGCAAAGTTTCCGCTCTCTATAGTTTTCTTCATTTGGGAGCACGAGAGATTCCCCCAAGGCCACACATGGTTAAGCCTATCTGGTCTGGGATAGGCGGATCTCCTCCGACATCAGATTTCCTGGTTTAAATAGGCATTTTAATTTTATTTGAGCAAAACTAATTATTATCTATTATATTTATAATTTTTTGAGAGAAAGAAAAAATCGAGAAAAAAAACAAACTTCGTAAATCGGGCGGGCCAGAAAATAGGCGGGAATATGGCTTCCGGGAAGGTAAAGCCACTTTGATATCATTTGGCCATCATTTTAAAGTAAACTGTACAAGGGTTAATAATGCAACGATAAAAACTTTCACAATATAATACGAGTGAGCGAAGATATATCCAAAATCATCATATCATATACATTAATTCAATAAATCAGTGCCAGTTTGGTTCAAAGGGGCTTAACTCTTATCGGAGTTTAAGAAGTACTTTTTTCCTGGCTGTTTTTCTTGTGTGATTATATAACCTGACAATGGTGCCCATTTAAATGAGTGAAACTGATGTGAATATCTCTCTGATGTATCTAAAATCATGTATGTGGGTGTTGGGCTTATGATATAATATATGGAATAATCGAACACTTGTTCCGGCACCTTCATATATGTATATACAGTGGTAATACATTCTGTGTTCAATATAGTTTTCAGTTTATGTGCTTGACAAACAGACAATAATTTGTCATATTGTCAGGAAAACCATGATACGAATGGAATATCCTTCCTTTCTGTTACTTCGTGGTTTTCTATTTTTCGGAATTACCTGTTTGAAATCATATAACAGATTTACAGTAACAATATATTATTGCATTTTTACAGTAAGTTACTGGCACCTTTGCTGCCAGTAAGTTACTGTAATATTTACAGTAACATTCTACTGTAAATTTCACAGTAAGTTACTGGCACCTTTGCTGCCAGTAACTTACTGTAAAATTTACAATAAATTTTTTACAGTGTACACAGAAACGATCCATTTTATAGAATTTAAATGAACAATTCATCTTCCCGATCTCCAGTGGGAGTTTAATACCCTTTTTATTTGTCCCCTTTCACCCTATCCCTCCTTCCACATCATCCTTCCACTCTCCAACGCAGTGACCCCGGTAACAACTATCCTGATGAAGTTTTATGACGTATCAGAGACAATTGTCGTCGTATGGGTGGGAAAAACAAACACACACAGACACATACTAATTATAGAACGATTAATTGAAGAGCTGGGATGATATAGTATTCCCATAATGCCGTTTTGTCGACGCTAGATGCAACAACCGCTAACATGTGGAATGCAACGCCTAGCCTATACGTATAACCATGTTAATAGAATATCGAACGCTTTCCCTGTACCGACAGAAATGATGAAGCATAAATTCAAACGCGAGCTATGTTACCTATTTGTCGGGGAACCATAACGTGATATCTATTAAGTACATGTTAGGTATATAAAACATGCGATGACCCGGAATGGAGCGATCAGCAGTAGTATGTAAACCATATAGATAAACAGAGCTGTCTGACCGGAATGTGACCCAGATCCGAGGGCGTTTCAAAACGGTATGAGCGCAGGTGAAAGTTTACTTCCTGGTAAAGGACAAACGGTTATGGTGACCGATCCCTGTCACAAGTATGGTATGGTATTAAATACTGATAAGATGCCAGTACGTAGTCTGTCCCGCCATATGAATCGCCAAACCGGTCAGAATAGGCTATACCTCTAAATTATATTTATAACGGTATTAAGAAGCCGTTAACTTCACTTTTCCATCAATGATCTGCGCCTTTTCCTTCCAACTAGCGTGCGGGGGGGGTGAGAATACAGAAGAGACAGTGCCAGCTAAGCACCATTTGGAATGTAACCCGGGCTGGGAGAGGTAATATCCCAGTATTCTCATTGGCCAAATCTCGATTCAACCGAGAGAATCATGGGCCCTAAATCGAGACAGGAAAATAAAATATACATTTACACGTTCAAGTATATCTGTAATGCAATGTAATGCTTCGTTGTTTACCGAGGATTGTGAACAGCTTCGTGGCCACAAAACAGTTTGAATATATATATAGAGAGAGGATATACAATATAAATATACGTTACGTTGGTTCAATACATGAGGCAGATCCCAGTGCGAATAGGGTAGAGTTAAACAATCATGCACATCTACGGAGCCGTGGAGGGGACATAGTCAATATTTTTTTAATTTCCCCCGAGATAATATCCCCCGAGATAATAACTAGGGGAAAATTCGCCATTGGTCAAAATTTTCTGGGGGGAAATTCGCGATTGGTCAATTATCTCGGGGAAATTATCTCGGGGGAAATTAATTTTCCCCGAGATAATATCCCCCGAGATAATTATCTAGGGGGAAATTCGCCATTGGTCAATCATCTCGGGGGAAAATAATTTACCCCGAGATAATTTCACCCGAGATAACTGACCAATCGCGAATTTCCCCCTAGATAATTATCTCGGGGGATATTATCTCGGGGAAAATTAATTTTCCCCTCCCCGAGATAATTTACCCCGAGATAATTGACCAATGGCGAATTTACCCCTAGATAATTATCTCGGGGCAAATTATTTTCCCCCGAGATAATTGACCAATGGTGAATTTTCCCCTAGTTATTATCTCGGGGAAAATTAAAAAAATATTAACTATGTCCCCTCCACGGCTCCGTACACATCAACCTATGTTTAGTTATTCGTTCTTTTTCAAATTGCAAGTGCAAATACAGACATTATTCAGAAAGTTAAATACGTTATTTTAAACCGCGGTCTGTTCTATAGGTACCCTGCAAAAGCGCATCCTTACTGGTTTGGCAATATACCATGGTACAAGATATTCTCTCAATATTTGTTTTCATGGTTCCACAAGACCATGGTACGAAATCCGTAAGGCTTTCTACAAATATTTCTACAGTATTAGTAAATATCGCAATGTGGCAGAGATGGCTAACCATACACGATCTTGTAGTATGACCTACTGATTACATTATACGTTCTATTCAGTTTAGGTGTACATCATAACTCAGAATAATCTTGGCCACCCGAACGAGTTCGGGCAGGTGTAAGTCCCGTAAGTCTTCGGATAACTGACGACGCATCGTCACTGTCAAGTTCTTCAGTTCGTAGGCCAAGTTCGTAAAAAGCTTAAATGTTTGTTTTAGCGTAAGCTTTTCTGTTCATGAAATCGTATACTGATTGGAAGATCAAGCGGTATTATTAACAACATGGTGGGCTGTTTAATGTGCGCTTTAATACTGGCAGCTTTGATTCCTGAACCGGCGTATGCGCTGCCTGATCCGCACTCGCATGACCTCCCACTCCTGTGGAAAAATACCTCAACCCCGATAGGGTTGTTCTGTAGAAAAGGGTATTATCTTCAAATTATACCCAATGGGACAGTACGAGGAATCCTGACGAATGAAAATAACGACTTCAGTAAGTATACTTTATCAAATAACGGATAACATCAATATTTTCGTTAATTTGATGGATACTTCGCCTATAATTTCTCTTTGTAAACTTAAGTTAACCGTTAATAATCTCATTTTACATGTTTAGTGGTAGCATGTGGTATTTTGTGTTGATATGAAGCAGACTATTGGATTTCTCTTTGGTTTGAGGCTCTCAGCGATAACCCATGCATAACTGTACTTAAATATAGACGTAGGGTTGGGTTTGATGGTTAAACCCAATAGGATTTTTACTTACTGGGAATATAGCGACGACTGGATCATCTGTTGAATACTTTCCGATCATGGCTACAATGACTGTGTTTGCCGACTCGTTAAATTTCCAAATATGTCAAATAAACGTTACGAGAACACTGAATTAGATGCAAACTACTGTAAACAAATAAACCATCGATACATGTAGATGGATAGAAGATATTTTTTGCTCCGTATGCTGAATTTTGTGTCAGCCATGGTCGATGCCAGGTAAATGTGTACCTTTATGCAATATTTCTCTCTATACTGATTTGTTATGACCATTCACCGTTAGAAGAAGTATGTGGGCGGTCTTGTTGATATACTGTTAACCACACTTCTCGCAAGAAACCAACGTAAACTTTGGATATTTGGCATTGTGTACGATGGCAATAACGCCAGTGTTTTTTTTCCAAATCCTGCAAAATGATACGGTATTTTTTTCTTGAGGTTTACATAGTGAAATATCAGCCTCGAAGCAAATGCTATGGCCCAACATAATATGAAATAGGCAAAGCCTAGAAGCGAACGCAGATAGAAAATCTGTCTTCTCTTCTGGCTTTACCTATTACATATCAAGTTAGAAAATTCAAATGAAATTCTCAATATTATAATTTATACTCTGTGAATGCAGTGGAAAAAAACAGAGATTTGGATGGGAATAATAATAATTTAATTTATTGCACAATACAATTTCAATTCAATTCATTCCTTTACACCCAAACCACTCTCTGTGATATATGGGGGAAAATACATGGATAACTGTTCGAAACAGCTTTTAAACAAATATACAATTGTCACAGTAAAACAACTTAACATGGAGTGTCAAGTAAACTTACAGTCAGCATAACCAAGTTTGTAGTTTAGATACTTTGTTGTATATGATAATAAATTGATATATTAACGTTGCTGCTGACAGTTGATCTATGAACTCTTTACCTACGGAATAAATATTCACAACTTGCCGGAATAAATTATGCAAAAATATTAATTTCCACATATGTTATGATGGCCCTAACATTTTTCCATGAGTACCGTAGGTGGGATAAACTATATATTTTTAGAAAGGTGAGTTGTCTCACCTTTATTATGGGATATAGAAAATTTCTGGTTTTAGGGTTGTCCGAAGTACACCTATAAAAATAGTTCCAAATTGTTTATTCTTTCTCAGACCAAAATAGTTATTCTTCAGTGATTGACAGGATTTGTAGGCCTATATATAGTCACTTAACATGTACTTAATCTCTAATCTGTATTAAATAATACTCTATTAATTGTTTTCTTTTGAGATATCAGATTAATACGCACTAAATTATGGAAGCCTGCTATGGTCACTCTTCCAAAGATTGACCTCAGCTCAGAGAAATGCAGTTCAGGAGGCAACATGTATATGTGTAAAGAGTTGCCCTGCCATAGCTCTTGGGGCTGTACATGTATCTATGCTGGGTCTAGTTTCTGAAGAATGAAGAGGTCAAGCTAAAACTAGGTCATCACATGGACTGGTGTTAGGAATATATGCCCTTATAAAAAAATACCATGGTTTATAACGGAATAAACCATGGTAACCATGGTAATACCATGGTTTTCATGGTAATACCATGGTAATACCATGGTACAAATGTACATTCAATGTATGGTTCAATGTACCATGGTTTTTATGGTAATACCATGGTACAGTTTGCACCATGGTTCAATGTACCATGGTTTTCATGGTAATACCATGGTAATACCATGGTACAGATGTACCATGGTTCAATCTACCATGGTTTTCATGGTAATACCATGGTACAGATGTACCATGGTTCAGTGTACCATGGTTTACTCTGTTCAACTATGGTAGCACCATGGTAATATCATGGTACAGATGTACCATGGTTCAATGTACCATGGTTAAACTTAATCTTGATCCACTATGGTAATACCATACTAATTACCTTGGCGCACAATACATTGGCTTAACATACCATGGTTAACCATTTTGAACAATATTAATACCACGGTACATAAAATACGAAGCTGCGCATCTGAAAACCCCTCGGCTCTGGGCGCCAGCCATTCATAATGTATTCAATTTAAAACAAGACTTCAGGAACACCAAGCAGTCAACATGGTCAAGTAACAAATATACAGATTATGAAAAATTTTGCCATTAGAAATGGCCTCAAACGTTTCCGTCCAATCAGAGAAACCGGTATTCATTACATAAGTCTGTTGATGCATCGACGATGTATACCAAATTTTACATCGAACATTTGAAAATTATCTGAGATAGAGATCCCTAATGATTTCGCATAAATTAAAGATGGCCGCCCATCCTTCCCACCACTCAGAGAAACTGATGTGGTTATTCATTGCAAGTCTCTTGATACATAGATTCTGTATACCAAGTTTCATATAGAACACTGAAATGGTATCAAAGATAAACATCATTAAAGATTTTGCATAAATTAAAGATGGCCACCAAGGTTTCCGCCCAAGCAGAAAAACCAGAACTGTCTATTGATACATCGATGATGTATACCAAATTTTACATTGAGCACTTGAACCGTATCAGAGATATAGATCATTAATGATTTCGCATAAATTAAAGATGGCCGCCCATCCTTCCCGCCACTCAGAGGAACCGATGTGGTTATTCATTGCAAGTCTCTTGATACATCGATGCTGGATACCAAGTTTCATATAGAACACTGAAATGGTATCAAAGATATATATCATTGAAGATTTTGCATAAATTAAAGATGGCCGCCAAGGTTCCGCCCAATCAGAAACGCCAGAACTGTCATTTATCGTAAGTCTATTGATGCTTCGATGATATATACCAAATTTTACATCGAGCACTCGAACAGTATCAGAGATAGAGATCATTAATGATTTTGCATAAATTAAAGATGGCCGCCCATCCTTCCCGCCACTCAGAGGAACTGATGTGGCTATACATTGCAGATCTCTTGATACATCGATGCTGTATACCAAGTTTCGTATAGAACACTTGAATGGTATCAGAGATATATATCATTGAAGATTTTGCATAAATTAAAGATGGCCGCCAAGGTTTTCACCGAATCAGGGAAACTGGTTTGGTCATTCCTTTGAAGTTTCTTGATGCATCGATGATCTATACCAAGTTTCACACTGAACAGAGAAATGGTACCTAAGATACACAAGATTAATGATTTTGCATAAATTAAATATGGCCGCCAAAGTTTCCAACCAATCAGGTCCAGATTCAATAGGGTTCTGGGTCATGAGCATATGGATGTACAGTGCAAGTTTGGGGTGCCTAGGGAGAGTCGTTCTAAAGATATCTTGGTAACAAGAAAGCTGTGATGGTTTCGCATAAATTAAAGATGGCCGCCAAAGTTTCTAACCAATCAGGTCCAGATTCAATAGGGTTCTGGGTCACAAGCATACGGATGTGCACTGCAACTTTGGTGTGCCTAGGGTAAGTCGTTCTGAAGATATCTTGGTAACGAGAAAGGTGTGACGGACAGACGGACGGACGGACAGACGGACAGACGTACATGACGACGACAATACCCTTCGGCCAAATTTTGGCCGAGGGGTAAAAACCATGGTACTGTATAACATATTTAACCAAAATATTATTTCCCTGATTTTTTTGGCGTACTGTTGTTAGTGAAAAAAACAAACAAAACATGGGAAGGCTTTCAATTTACGAGAAATAAATGAATGAATGCAAAGTTATGCCTGTGAATAAAGTTGAATGGCTGACAGAAAGGCTTAGAATTAAACCGGTATAGTTAAACAAATGATGTTTACAAAATATACTGATTGTAATTTTTACCTCTGGCGAATAACATGACGTGGTACGAGGCGGAAAAGAAATGTATATATTGGGTACTCTGAATGCTTGTCCTGGAACAAAAGACATTCTTATTTTCTTGGCTGGAATCAGTGAGGCTTATAACATGTTTAATTGTCATCTCTGCATTAAGGATTATAAACAATTAAGGGAAGAGTCTCCCCGTAGTTGCCGGAAATAGGAATTGACATCTTCAACTCAGAGCTACGGCGCAGGCCTTGCTTCGCTGAAAAGCCACCCCACGAATAGGGAAATGTGACGCAAGCTGAAACGTTTTCTAAACTTTAATACAGGAGAAATTTTATCAAAACTATTTGTCAGTTCATTAGTTGCCGAATAAATCCTACGTCGGATTTCGACTTCTCAGACAACAACAACAACACGTACAGTCAGGGTGACAAAAAAAAAGTGACATCGTGGCCGGGAAGTTTTTTATGTCTTATTTTTTCGAACAGGCTGTTTATCCACTGAATATGTCCTCTAATATTCCAACATTCCAACATTCAACTCTAATAAAGATTCGAATGAAGTTCCCTCTATTAATAGTCTTGCAATATGAGGCTATTGTTGCTATACTTCGTTGATTTCCGTTGTTTTTCCGAATGGTCGATCGATTCCGAATGGGAGTCAAGTGTGAGATCGAAAACGAGGCTACGACAAACATGGCGGTGAAAAAGTAAATTTCTGTTTGGTCTGTTTTGTCGCGAGTTCTTCGACCTGTAATTGGACTAGCTACCCGACCATGCAGTCCTCTGTCAAACGACAGAATGGATTACTGTTCGTGATAAAGTTGAGTGAGATTCTAGCGTTACTTTAGGGTTCCTAAATCAACAGTAACGGAAGTGCCCCACGCCGTCACTGAGACCAGTCCTTCACACAGATTAATGCGGCAGTTAGATCAACATCAAGGCATAACTGTGACTGGAGCGCTCTATGGCACAGCGAGGAGCACGGCAGCGAGCGATTATCCTGGCTACCCAAGCCATTGTTTAGCAGGGTACATTCGTCCCATTTGCACTCTCCCAATAGCCTATCGTTCTATCAATAGAGACTGATTTACTACAAACAGGATGCAGCGAGGCGTAAATTGGACCCTCCATGACGTTTGGCAATGTAAAATTGTTGATGGGCTCAACAACGATTCCAGTTGTTCCAGCCAAAGTTTTGAGATTCGGTGGTAAGTACTCTAATTAGGCATAGGAGGTGATTTTTAATAAGAACATTTACATGTCAACAAATTAAAGCACAATTAAGTTCTCCATAAATCAAGTACGATATGATATAAAACAGCATGTAGCTTATCTTCATTGAATTTACGGAAGAGTCAAAAGTGTCCGGAATTGTGACTAGATTCTGAGAGGTGGCGACCATATTTGAAGATGAAATGGTGTAATATTTTCGCTGTTTTCCCCAATTTCGGCTCTGAGTTGAAAACTTCTGATAATATTGAATTTATGAAGCAGATTGTGAAACAAAATCTATAAATATATATTTTTCATCTCTATAGACAAAACTTTGTATGTGTTTATCACTAAGTGTACTAAAAGTTGCCATTGTTAAGAGGTATGAATGAATGCTTAGCTAAAATTATGAATATTATCTC
>JAVTVY010026100.1:0-11355 GCA_036873755.1 Hanleya hanleyi | reverse complement strand
GTTGAAATTTCGTTTCCGGACAATAACTTTGAAAGACTGAACGGATTCTTTTCAAATCTGGTATGTGGGTACCTCTTCTCAAGATCTCGCTTGGGATTGTTTTTCACACAGATCTGCCTATAAGTAGCACCACCTGGAGGCCAAGGTGAAACTTTGTTTCCAGACAATAACTTTTGAAAAACTGAACAGATTCTTTTCAAATTTTGGTGTGGGCACCTCGCCTCAAGATCTTGCTTGGGATTGTTTTTCATGCAGATCCTCCTATTGCGCCATTTGACGGATCTCCCTTGGAATTGCTCTCCATGCCAGGTACTGAACGTTAAAGCAAAACTATTTTTACATGTGCTTCATGTACATGTACAAGTGGGAAGGCCGCGGTTCGGGTTCCAGTTCAGGGATATTAAGTGGGTTATCAGTTTACATTACCTACAGTACTTATCACTAAAAACAGTACTTACCTCTCAAATAAACTAAATAAACATCAAAACACGAGGATTAGTGAAGCACCACATTCTGATAATAAGAGCTTAGTTTAGAAGGTGATTTGAATATTATTGGTGGATAGCATATGGTCTGTTAGGATACTACAGGTAAAACATTGATAAGGATTTCCCCGGCTGGCCTGGCAGAGCAAGCAAAGATGACATGCTGTTATACTTGTGGTTGACACCTAATGACAGAGTGGATGATCACAGGTAGACCTCAGATTGAGAGTCCATTAAGCGCTTGTGGTGCTGCTGATTTGTCATCGTCAACCTCCAGAGCTACGTTTGAAGTATGAGTATGCTGTCTTATTGGAGAGTGTGTGTACATGGTACTTTGTACATTCTCCATATCCATTATAATGCAGTATCCAAATTACTGGTAGACCTGAGATTTTATTTGTGAGCTCCACCCAGCATGATTCTTATGAAAAATGACAGAGATAATTCTTAATTAGCAAATGTGCTACATGATGATGTAAGTGTTTGAAAAGGGCTGAATTTTGGGGCAAATGTAACTTTGATAAAACTAGGTGATGTGGGAAAAAATTAACTGGAATAAATAAGAGACGACTTTCTCGCTGGAGATGGTCTGTTTCCTCAATCTTGTTCATAATGACAGGGCTTGGATGATTTTTTTTTTGATGACGGCTTAAGTTCAAGAGATTAGAACCCACTAGCCACCAGGACTAGAGTAACTTGAATTCAACTAGTCCTTCCCAAGTTTAACTAGTCCTCCAAGTGCCCCCCACCCCACCCCACCCCACTGCATAAGCATAATATCGGTATTATGAAAGGTAATAATATCGACATACTGCATGCAGGGCCTGATCCAGGCCGTTTTTGAACCCGTTATAACTGGTTTGGGCACCATGAATTTGAGCGCCCAAATGAAAAAAACAACAAAACGAATTCCCTCTCTGAACAGGGTGAAACCTATACTAATGCAAGTACTGTTGCCAAATATTAAGTTATCATGCTGTATTTAGACCATTTAATACTCCCACAGCTTCCATGGGCTTCGACAGTCCCACATCGCGGCCTATTTCACTATAAATTATCACACTATGTGCCATGTAAGGGTGCCCAATCTAAAAGTCTAGATCGGGCCCTGGCATGTAGACCCACATTTGTCCAACATGTCATTTTCTGTATCAGAATGCAGACAAGAAATACAATTTTAGATTACAAATCCATATTTCGGTGGATGCAAAGTTGTATAATTTTTCCTTTTGACTGTTGGAAACTTGCAAGTTTTACTAGCCAGCAGGACTAGTAAATGTTAAAATCTACTGGTCCTCCGATCAGCAATTCTACCAGCCTCAGGCTATCGGACCTATGCTAATTTCGAGCCCTGAATGAATTATGGGTAGAATAAAAAAATTCTCTTTAAATCTCCATTTAGAAGTGATCCATTTTATTGAGCAAGCTGAGAGGCTGATCGAAATTTTATCACAAATTTATGGTGAAGTTTATATAGTGTTTGAATTATTATTACTATCACATGTTTCTGATGCTGACCAAAGGTTTTCCCTTTGTGATTCAATCATGCATTCACCTGGCCTAAGATTAATGTTTAATTGAATTCCGTGAACCTAGCGGGCTGTGTAGAGTGAAGAAAATTAATTATCCGCCTTCAAGGTCCGTCACATTTGAATTTGCTGTTGGGCATTGGCCAGTGTGTTATTCATATAATGTACACGTACATACACAGGGTACGAATTATAAAATGTTAAGGGCAGCCATTTCAAGGCCACTTTGGCCTTGCTGGCATCTAATTACCTATAATGTGCAAAGGGGCACCAAGGCAAGCAGGGAGGGCATACAAAGCCATTGGCTTGTGCATGGCCTTGGGTGTATTTCGCGCCAGGGTGCGCATTACACCCAAGGCCATGCACAAGCCAATGGCTTTGTATGCCCTCCCTGTTTGCCTTGGTGCCCCTTTGCAAATTATAGGTAATTAGATGCCAGCAAGGCCAAAGTGGCCTTGAAATGGCTGCCCTGAACATTTTATAATTCGTACCCTGCATACAGAATAGAAAATTGGGGTTATGTGCACATGTTGTATAACCGCAAGTACATGTACAACCATCAAAGTTTGACAGAATACAAATTACCATTGTATGCATGTACATGCTGTGTTTGATCTTGATCCATGTAAATGCACATGTCAGTCATTTTTTTGTACATTAATCAGTTTTTCAAGTAAGAACAAAGTTAACATGCATGTACGAACATGTCTAACATTCCAAATTAACATTACTTATTGTTTTCCTGTGAATCCTCATGTCTGATATTGTCTGATATTGTCCGTATGTGGGTTCCGAATGTTGAGCTATCCTGAAATATTGTTTTTGTTGGACGTAACCTGAACCAAAGGTTGGAAAATATATTTTTTCCGATTCGGGTTACTGAAATTTACAGAAAATAAATGTATTTTTGTGCAGATAGGTGATTAGGGGGTATGGGGGAGGAGTATTGTGGTGGGTAGATGGGGTTACTCTCAACCATCATATTTTTAATGATGGCCTTGCGAATGCAATATTTCAATAACTCAAAGAGCTAGAGACTGGATCTTTGGCACAATGCTGCCGAATGAAGGCTTCTAGGATAGGTTCAATTCGAACTGACCATGACCTACTTTATTAGGTCACAGAGGTCAAATGTGAATAGCAGTTCTGCATGTATGTGCCCCTGAACACAATAATAGAGACAGATTGAGCTATGGTGTTGAACTTTGTCACTGATGGCCTCCAAGTCAAATTCACTCCTGACTGACCTTGACCTATTTCCAAAGATCACTTACAGATGAAAATGTGTGAACAGTTTCCTCAGGACTGACTAACTTTGACCTATTATCAAAGGTCACATACATTAAAGTGTGAGTTGCTTGTGAGCACAGAATCTAAGGAGAAAATTAAATGAGAGACTTCACCTCTACATGTACATGTAGGTCAAGTTCACTCATGACTGACCTTGAAATATTTTTGGGACATGTATTGACATTTGGACAAAAACTTTGTTTACAATGATTCCTAAAGTTGATCTTCTAATTACATGATGCTGCCTGAATATGAACCTCATGCCAAGTCAAGGGTCAAAATGTTCCCATGTCCACCTGTCCCAGACAGGTTATTTTTACAAGATACAGACTTGTAGAAATAATATGTACCTGTCACATGATGATGAGGCCAGTAGGAAAAATATCCTTGAATTTAATTAGATAAAATTACCCTGAAATTTTATTCAGTTCTGCCTCTACCAAGTGGTTTTCCGGGATTGGAACATGGTCAAGGCATTTATTCTGGTAATATATTTTCTTTCTTGAAGCTATCCTAAGGCTTCTTAATCTGTGCAAAATATTTTGATATTTGCAATAATACATGTAAGTATCTGTTTGATAAACATCAGTCAAGGATCATAAGTTTAATTCGTCACTGCAAATTTGTTCAGGCATCTTGTCTGAATAGACAGGTGGACATTTTTTTCTACCTGTCACCAAGGACAGGTCCAGACAGGGTGTCCAGCAGGGGACCTGCTCTTGCGTGTGGCCAGCTATATGTACTCTTGTAATAGGTTGCCTGAGGAGGGGGGTTGGGGGTGGGGACATACACCTGAATACATGGAAGGAATGTGCGACTCTCAACATCATATCTTGACTTGAAGAGGCTTTCAAGACTGACAATACATGTGTTCATGCGTTGGGCATTTGATTTTTACTGCCACTGCACTTACATGTACATAGACTGTAATAAAGGAGGAAAACCTATCTGAACATGCATTTTACCCAGACTATACATTGCATGGAGGTGGACAATAGAGTCTGCAGACCTTCATGTACGTTCTAGTCTGCATTGAGTGGTCAGAAGAAAACGATCTGTTCTCCGCCAACAAATTCTATTTACCTACCCTGGGGGGAAAGTGGACTACAATGTCTGTTGATATTTTCAAGTTGGATTAAGCCCACTTTGTACCTGGCACACCTACTGTACAGAGATATATGTTGTTATCTTGCGTTGTCCGGAATGTCTGGTAGTTTTAGTCATTTCCTCGTCGTTATCTGATTCGTGCTGCGTTATCTGATTCGTGCTGCGTATAACCCCTGTCTCTGCAATAATTTCCAGTCCAGTCTAGTCTCTTACAGAGAACTCTCTTATCTTTTATGATTCACTTACTTCGCTTATGCAATTTCATAGCCATTCGTGTACATAGACCTATCTGACAGGCATTGCTGTCTATTGATCTCGAGTTCTCGTCAATTTGCTTCTTTTGAAAATTCAATCCAGAGCAGTTGACTGCTTCATCTGTGACATGTCGTGTTTGTAATATTTGCGGGAGCTGTTGATCACTCTCCAAAAATTTTATTGTCAGAGTGATCACTTTGTTACGAAAGTGATTGTCTTGTCGGTATTACTCCAATACAGTTTCATTCTCCAGCAGAGTGACTAATGACTCTCCTGAGGGAACAGGTGAGTGATAGCTTTCCTTAAAAACGAGACTGCTATGATCTCCTCATGGCAAGGCTTATCTTTTGTCATCATCTTACTAGTTTTTGTAAACACACTGATCATCATTGCTAATTTGGTGATTTTCAATTCTGTCAGCAAATAAAATTGTTCTCAAATTGAATGAACATGCTAAGAAAATATGCTAAGTCTAAGAAAAGACATTTGAATCACAGCCTTCTAAGTATTGTGGTTGCTTAAGAAAAGTATTTTATTATTATTCATGAAAAAAGTAATGGGATTCGTAATCATAAAAAAAGCAATTTACATGCCATCACGCGTGGACGAAAAACCAGTTATTTCAAAATGTGTCACCTTTGTATTTATTCATTCATTTTTTCCACTAAAATATAATGCAGTTTGAATGTTCTAATGGCTGTTGACTTGTACCATTAGTGCTTTCTTTATGTTTTTCCATAGAAAGACTGGCATTTAATATGAAAAACGCTGTTCAGGTACGCTTATATCCCACGTTAATTGTTTGGCCTACTTTTTAATTACCTCGGTATTTCGTTACGGGGATATATATTTTTTTCCTAATGAAGCATGTCGTGATTGTGGTATGCCGTTGTACTATTCATTGTTCCCGATTACCTTTGTGTGAGCGTGTGTGTGTAGGTTTGAAGCTCTGATTCACCTGCCTGCACAAGGCTTGTGTGAATTGACAAATGGAGGGGGTGGCATATAGGTGATAGCTCAGTATGAAACAAAAGGCCTCTCAGATATGTTGATAGGTGACTGTAGTCGCTGTACCATTAGTCTTTGACCTGGACAGGTTCACATGCTGTTCACACGACTGATCTGACGACCCCGGACATACCACAGAGGAGTGTGGACGGCCTGCGTGGCAGGCTGACATCGCGACACAAACGTACAAGGTGATATTTGAGTAATCGCTGCACGGATTCCAGAAACTTTTGAGACTCGGGATGGACTGAGCCAGGGATAATTAACTAAACGTTAACCTCGCAGGTCTTGGTCTTCTCTTTTAAGATCAGTCTGCCCTAGGAGTGGGCTAATTCATTAGATTGCTGAAGAGGCTGGGTGACTTCAAGGTATAGTGTACATTTATGCAGGCGAGGTTAAATAGGATCTGACAAGTTTGAAATAACTCGAGGCTGAATCACACCAGATTCAGTTAAGATTTAGTAGCTTTAATACCAGTTGACTGCCAGTGGACATACCAGCGCATGTACTTCACCAGTACCAGACTACTTAAGGTAACTGGCATGCCTTCGAGTTATTGAGCAGGACACATTGAGGTACTGTTCTGGGTGGCCGGTCGACAAAGATCTACATATTTGTCATCTTCAAACTCGTGTATGTACATGTGTTCGATATCATTCAAAAATGGGAATTAATAATACCGCATGTTTAATGATGCGGCACAGAGTATATTTCTTTACGTGGACTGATCATTTTGAATTCTGTGGGTGTCTCGGTTTGTCATTCGGGCTGTCCTGTCCTTGAGGTTTGTAAATTGTATGGATGACTTTATTTTTTCATTGATAGACTTAATCTTGGACTTAATCGGGCTTTTATCTACATGTACATATTAAAAGTTCCTATCGCCACGTTAATTTCTCATCGGGCCGAATCCACAAAAATTCTTCAAAATGCAGATTTGGAGATTATACTTCCGCCTAATATCTAATCAATCAATAAATCATCCTTGTTTGAGTAGGATAATGGGAAGAGATCAAGGAGCTGATCGAATTAGCGTGTCCGTTATTGCCGATCATAGCCTCGAGGGAAGGTATAGGATCAAGGCAAGTGATGACCACCGACCATCACCAATATAGGATTAACTGTAATTACATGTATATGCAGTTCCGTTTGATAATTGGGGCCGATAGGTTGGGGGATATAGCTCCAGGTTGTAAGGTAAGCCTGGGCGGCCCGTGTTTGATGTAGGATTAATAGGGTTAATAAGGAGAATTGTTGAGGCCAGTGCGCCCCTGTGTTACAGCACAGAGCCTCGGGTAAATTCACTCTGGCTACATGTATGTGGTCTGTATGTATGCGAGTTAGCTCATTGTTACAGGTAATGGTTAAAGTTTACTTTACTTGCTGATGCAGGCGACAACTGAGAAGTGATGGGATGACTCTGTAGTGATGGGAGGGGTATGAGAGGCACATAAAGTATAAGATTTTTCAGTTTTATTTGCAATATTTTTTTTTCGTTCACATTCAACATATCATAGATGTGTCAGTCTCTTTGTGAGATGTTGATCACTTTCCTGGGTTTGTTTTGTGCGAATGATCGCATCTCTTCCATAACACTTTCCGATTTTCAGGAGAGGGATTGAAAGCTCTCCTGGATAAAAAGTTGAGTGACCACTCACCTTAAACATTGTGACTGATGTCATGGTGGTGTGATGACATGTAGGTGCCTGCATCTCTATTTTCCAGTTTATTTATTCTCAATTCTAGCCGCAATTCTAGAGATTGCAAAAAGAAAGGAGGTTTAGCTGGCTAGGTGGTTTGGGCATGGGAAATACATATATGTTAAGAAGTCTTTCTTAGATTACATGTAGGTCAGGACTACATATTTTAGTATGTACACAACAATATAGTCAGCCAATAGGTACAAACATCTTGGTTGTTGTTGTAAATTTCACATCAGTGTCACCTTTCAGGTTATTGTACCAGGCTATGCCTTGTGCTGATTGGATCTGGCATAATCTTGTATACATGTAGATCTGTTATTGCCATGAAACCAACATTGTTTAATGCATAGACTAACACCAGTAAAGAAAGATTTCTGTAAATTATCTAATAATTCAATCACCCTATTAAATTCAATCACCCCCAATTTCGTGAATGTATAATAAAATTTGATTTGATCGTAATGAAGAAATAAGACTTATTTTCAAGATTTGGATCAACTTCCTGTTCTAATAAATTTGAACACCCCCCTAAGTTTATGTTGGCAAATTTTCCTTCCTGTGATTGAATTCTCAGAGAATTTACCATTCTGAATGAACCACTTCAGCAACTTTGATCAGAAAGGCTTCAGTGTAAGACCTTCCATTGAAAAGGTATTATCCTGGACAAAAGACTGACAATACAACATGCAGCAGATCGTTTGTTAATTATATTTTGAGAGTCTTGGGGAGCATCTTAAAAGTCAGAACGTTCATGGAACACTAGTGTGTCCATTTCTGAACGTCCTAAAATTAAGGAACGTTCAGCTGTGACATTCTTCTAGGCAATAATGCTCGGCAGTTTACATTCTGAATGTTCCGATGTACCTGAATGCTCTAATACACCCAAACGTTCTGATGCACCAGGCCGAACATTCTCATTCCCCCTAATGTTCCCGTTTATTAAGGGAGAATCAGTTCTCCATCAGCTGTTGCTTGTGCTGCATAGTGCAGTGGACGAGAAGAGTTGCACAGGTCAGAAACCTTTGACAATTCTGACCTTTTGCAGCGTTTATTTCATGTATTAATAATAAAATGAATAGTAATCAACAATTTAAGAATTTAACAGCGAATTCAGAACTCTTTGATCGAACGTTCCGCATTTATGGAGCATTCAGCGAGAACCTTCCTGCTCTGCTGAACGTTCTAGTGCCTGAAAACAGACCTTTCGTGCGTTTCTTTGCCTTTGGGACATTCCAACTTTTGAGATGCTCCCTTACATCAAATTGTTACTCATTGATCTATTGTCCATGTTTTTGAGATCTGGCGTTCGCCAGAGGCTCTTTAGAATGCTGTAGGGAAATGGACAAAAGTGCAAACCGACTCACGGGATAGCCTTACGCTGCATGAAAGTAGTTCCACAGAGATGAGTTTTGGGGATCCTTAGTGGTTGAAAGGCTTGTGTATGTCTATATTTAGTTACTAATAGTCACTTGGCATATATTTGATCCCTTATCTGCATTAAATATTACTCTGTTCATTGTTTTCCCACAAAATATGAGATTAATACGCTCTAAAGTATGGCAGACTGGTATCGTCACTTTACCAAAGCTTGGATTCTGCTGAGAAAATTATACAGTTTAGCTGGTTAGGTGTATATGTGAGAGATGCTCTACCATAGCAGCCAACCTGGCCGCCATTGTCTCATTATCACCTTTGCAGGCCATTGTTTGCTTTTCCCACAAGAGCAAGCTGTAACATATCTTATAATCTTTTCCTATCTTGTACTCCACCAGTCAACCTGTGGGATATCCAGAAAGTGTAATACATGTCTTGTCTTATCCTAACTTGTGACATAACCATCATCAACCTTGATGTCCAGCCCTTCTCACTCATAACACTAAATCAATCTCTATTTACCCCTAGGTATAATCTCTCTTATTTACCCCTAGGTACATGTATGTTCTGTACAAACTGACCTTAATGTCCTGTGGGTATTTAGGCCTAGACTTCATTCCACTGGCCCCTTTTTCCATCGAATTCTCAACAGGTCAGTTTGCAGTTTCAACGCAACACCAACAATACCATGTTAAAGAAGGTATCATATTTCTTTCTTTATGCTGGTTAAATTAACATGGTGGTCATGGTGTTCATCTGGAATCCCGAACTGACGTATTGGAGGAATTACGTATCAAGATAAAGAGCAAAATTCAGCTATTTTGGTTGAGTCAAGGTTGGATGAGCACCTACTGTAGTGTCTAATTGGACGGAAATTAATTAATTAATTACGTTAGCGTAACGTGTGCAACTTCCCTCATTATAGGACTACCTTTCATTGTTCCCACAGATCAATTTCACATAAACTACGATAAAAGTAACTCCGAAAATGGAAGTCATTGTGATATAATATTCTATATTTCGGCTTCCATTTTCAGAGTTACTTTTATCCTAGGACTGCCTTTCTTGGTATGTTCAACTTCATTATGTCGGTACCTTTTAAGAAGGGCCGTTCGCGCCATAAATCCAAACGTTTAATAAATTTAAACGTTTAACTTGCACCAACCAATCAGATGTCATGAATTGACATTTGGAAGACCTTTCCTGTCCAAAAGCAAACGTTTGCTGTTCTAACGTCCAATACTTTAAACGTTTCCTGTCAAAAGGCAAACGTTTCCCGTAGTAATATTCGAGACTTTTAAACGTTTCCGGTTTAAGGGAAATCGTTACCAGTTGTGATCATTCAGTCAGATTTTTTTGTTGCTGCCGCGTATGTTCAAACCTCAACATCAACACGTGTCCACTGGCAAAACGTTTCCGCTATGTAGTCTGTTTGAACCAATCAAAATAACCCTTACAAATATTTGCGCATATTGTATTCCTCATGCCCACCGTGCATCATGTCCTGCGCAAATTGTCCCGGTGCCAAACATATTCTCCAAAACCTAATTTGTAAGAACGGTTTTCATTGGTTAAAATACACTACATACCGGAAACGTTTGCCAGTGGAGATTTGCACGTGTTGGTGTAGATGTTGGAATACACGCGGCCCAAATAAAAAATCTGATTGGACGATCACAACCGAAAACGCTACCCTTTCAGGGCTCGCTTTAGAGCATGAGAGATGACCTGCAAAAAAAAAACCCTTCCAAAAAATTTGCAGGTCAAATCCAAGATGACCTGCAATTGCAAAATTTGACCTGCATTTTTTTAATAAGATTATGTGGTTCTGCCTTCGAATGTGTGATCACGCAATCTTTTTTGATTGTACGCGTGCCGCTAATCCAAGCTGCCTTGTTGAAAATTTCTCACCGTTTGAATTTGCCGTTCGTACTTCGAACACAGCGAGCAGTTCATTTCTGTCACAATATCATGTCCGGTTTTTTTTCTCCTTTTTCGTAATGTTGAGCCAGTCGTTAAACCCCCACGATCGTACAGTTGATACTTTTGCCATCACACAATTTATTTCATTATTTGGCAGCCCGGCAAATTAATCTGTCAGTTCATTTTGGCCAGTCTCTCAGCAACAAACGAACGGAAATAGGATTCCTAGAACAGCGGCGCACGCATGCATAAGGACAGTAAAGGGAGACAACAGTTCTCTATTTCCAAATAATGCACGAGTAGACTCCCCTGAACATATTTACTTTTGCCATCGATCTGAACTCGACCACGACGATGTATTTTGTGTTGAAAAAGATGAAAAGTTTTCTACCTTTTGGACATGCCGTCGACGAAAATGATCTCCAGAATATCCACTGAACAGAAGATAGGCCACTTTTTTTTTATTTCTTGGTTTATGGATTGAAGGCCCTAAAAATTCGGGTCGGTCGGTCGGAAAAAAAAAAAAAAAAAAAAATCTCCATAAAACAAATTAGCACAACAAAATTAGATTTTTAAATGTTGAAGTAAAAATCATGGCCGGTATCTAGTATGCAAGACAGCTGCCTGCTGAATGTCTGATCAGTGATAAAAGCTTGCATTGTTAACCCATAAAACAAGAAA
>JAVTVY010026099.1:0-11121 GCA_036873755.1 Hanleya hanleyi | reverse complement strand
ACTCCGGGGAGGGGCACCGTATTGCGACCGAAAAGTGGGCGAGCGCAGCTCCAGAATGCCTCCAGATGATGCACCCGAGTGCGCTCTACAGGTCGGTCCACTCAACTCTGAGGACGAGGAAACGTCATTTTGAACTTTTGAATATTTCGAAAAAATAAAAAACAATATGGAAAACAAAACTTGAAGGAAAAATATATATGTGATTTCCATATTTCTTTGGACTATATTTTATCTCTCGACCGTTTGTAGTATTTACTTGCGGAATTTCAATCCAAATATTCGGTACTTTCTTCTCTTGATATTGAACTTGATCGTTGGAGTTTTCCTTAACGTTTTATACATTAGTGTCGTTTTCTCATTATACATGTGCATAATCATTACAATAAACCTATATAGTTAGTTCGAAACTTAGATGATTTTTCCATGTCACCTTTCCATACTATTGCTACTTCTGCTAGGAAATGATTGTTTTATTGTAGGTCAATATGACACATATAATTTCAGCACGCTGTGGTCAGTTACTCATTACTTGTACAGCTCTTGTTTACTTCGCGTTTCGTCAGTTGGATTTTATGTAAAATTTATTATTTAACTGTGTATAGTTTAGATTGCCAAATAATGAGTAAAACTGTGTGTTAAAGTTTGTCCATTTCAATTAGTCGTCTACTTTGGAGCGTCTCGAAAATCAATACCGTAGCTAACTCTGCAAAAGTTACCCGTTTTTTTTGCAGCGTATCAAACCGAACTCTACAAAATGACTACCATTACTCTCTGATATTGGTGATGTTTCACGCCTGAAATAACTTTGTAATTGTCTCCATAAATAAAACTCCACTGCTGTAGTTTCATGTACCAGGGCTTAATTACATAGGGAGATACCCTACTGTGTTCGTTTTCACGGACACAAAGGTCAAAGATGTGGTGTACGGTCATAGACATGTGTGCGGTTTATCATTCCGCAATTTCACTGCACAAGGGATATAAACGACACACCCAGGAGCCACCTGTTATTACTTTATAGGATATCAATCTTTGGAATCAAACTGGAACACGAATACAATATGACGTCTTTCTATGTAATGAACCCCGGTGCATCAAACTAAGTACATAGTTCATATGCAGAAAATTTCAAATTTATTTCAAGCGTAATATATTATCAATATCACCGAGTAATGATGGTCAGTCTGTGAAGGTCAATTTTTTACTCACTGCACAGAAAGTAAATTTCTGCAGATAACAATTGATTTTTGACGGGCTCCAAAGTAGACGAATAATTAAAATGGACACAAATGGTTATATTTGTATATTCATGATGATTTGGCATGGTAAGCTTTCGTAAAGCCGATAACATTCTTCTGACTGGTATGCCGATATTAGATTCTGCTTTCATCTTTGGTCGCAGCTAGGATATAAGATGAAAATCGCAAATCATACCATTTTTATTTGTATATTCGTTCTTCTCGATTTCTTTGCATCCGGATAGCTATGACTGTTGTAAATAGAACATGGACACATCTTAGATACAAATGCAAAAGTTTTACTTTTGATCTCGTCTTTGTGATGTTCTTTCCTCAAGCAAACTCGTGGTTTGAAACAATTTATGAACAAACCCGAATTCGCTTGTGGAAAGTACAGCATGCACACCCCCCATAATGCAGGTAACCAGCTCTGCCAATCTAAATAACATTAAATCCCATTTGCTCCACCATTTGGATATTTGGCTTGTGGGATCTAACCGGCTTGCAGTAACTCGAGCGACAACCACAGTCCTGAGAATTATTCATAGTGCTTTGAAGCAGACATTAATGGTGGAGTAATTTTGATTGGCTCAGCCGAATCAGAAGAACTCATTCGGGATACATTTTGATTTTGCCGCTGTCCAGTCATTGTGTCGACATAATCCGAGATAAATATGTGGTCTTTGGGTAAGAGGATTAGTCCAAATACGGCCGTGATGTTATAAGGCTGTTAATTCAAAGGCTCTCGGAGCAAGTTCAACTGAAATAAGTAAGGTTCTATATAGCGGCATAAGAGATTGGAAAGCATTGATAGAATATTAATTTATTAAGATTGCCAGCCCTGCATGTAGATGTGAGCATTACAGCTATTTCTCGAAACGTCCTTTTAAAAAGAGAGCCACTGAACGGACGGCGTTCGTGTGTGGTACACCACCTTCGTGGTATCTCAGTATATTTTGAGGAAGGCATAGTTCATGCGGATAAAAGGATGGAGGACAAACTCTTCGAAGTTACGAGAGGATACTACATCGGGGATCTCCAAAGTCAAAACAAATATACGGAGACGAACATATACATCACATTGGCTGACGTTTGATTCGCTCAAATAGTTTTGTGTTAAACTTCATATATCACCACAAAGTTTTGTTTATTCTAACACCCATTTGTGTTATTTTGAACTCAATTCTGGTGCTAAAATGGTTTCGACACAATCTTTTTCGCAGTGTATGGGCAGGAGGTCACGAAGCTGTTCGAACAGCATATTATGATCTTCGTCCCACGGGATCTTGAATTTGAATGTTTGAGTTGATGGAAATAGAGAACTGAGGATGATTAAAATTATAACAAATGAATGAAAGAGAAGACCTGCTTCCCTTTATAATATTCCATAACGTGTTACATGGAAAACAAATATTAGACCTCACCACAGGGGACAAATTATTTTTGGAATATTATAAAAGAAAGTAATTCTTCAATTTGCATTCATTTATTCTCATATTTGTCATCATCAGTTCTCTATTTCCGTCAACTCAAAACATTCAGAGTCGAGCTTCTATGCTTCGTCCTGGTGAATT
Organism: Hanleya hanleyi; assembly: GCA_036873755.1. NCBI lineage: Eukaryota > Metazoa > Mollusca > Polyplacophora > Lepidopleurida > Hanleyidae > Hanleya > Hanleya hanleyi. Next base: position 8,309 of record JAVTVY010026099.1, on the reverse strand, counting down.
CGTTCTCTGTCATGGTTCGACTTTGTCAGATTCGAGATGATGAGTATTGGAGTACCGCGCTGCTATACAGGAATATCGAATGGCGGAAACAACATTCAGTGTTGTTTTATTTAAGTGAATCCACTCTTTGTTGGTATGCAGGATCGGTGAGGTTTCACAATTATCTGAAATGGTGATATTAAAACGAATGAGAAAGCAAAAACAGCAGGAAAATTCTAAATTTGCATATACAATGAATTTGTCAAATTTTTTCTCTTCTGAAAGTGTTCACTGAAGCTGTTTCTCTTGTATCGCTTTAGGTCGAATTATCATTTCGAACTGACATACTGTGGTCGTGACATATCGCATGTGCCTGTAACAAGACTATGTTATGTATACCAACATATTTATGCAATTTATCAACAGAATAACTGCCATTACCCGAACAATATGATCGTATTACTTGGTAATCTTGCCTGCCACTATACAAGCAATATAATAATCAGTGTGAGTCCTAGTCAGAATACTATGTTTCTGTTGTGTAACTGATGGAAATGTTAAATTGATATAGGTAGGCTTTGTTCCGGTGTTGTACAAATGTTGACGAAAACAAAACCATTATCTACTCAAGGCCAGTCATTTCATCACTAATCACTACAAGTCCAGTGACGAAATACAGTTTGGATTCATCAGCCACAATTGTATGTTGAGAAGAGAAGGCATCCGATAAGAGGTTACATAATATATTAAGCCTCATACATTTGTTTGCTCAAGTTTAGCCTACAGACAGGCTAACAATATGCCAGTGTGACAAAGCGATTAGACACCAATGATTAAATAATCACCAATGATCCTTGAATCCAGCAAGCTTAATATTTACCAACCTTGTCAGATAACATCTTTCTGGCAGATCTAACTGAATAAAATTCTACAAAAGCTGTCTTATATCGAACTGCAACATCCCCGGCTCATTCTGGCTGATTTTTTTCCTCAAATCATGTTTCCAGATATGTTTCCCAGGAATGATATATAGAGGATTTTCATAATCATTTTGTATTTTCAGGAAGGAATTAATGTACATGTACTTGTTTTAAGTACACATAACACATCAGACTTGTAAATAACGAAGCACTCGTATTAACAATGTATTAAATACATACTTTATGAAAATCAGTATAAAGGATATAAATACAGATTGCCGTGTGTTGAAAATCGCACTATATAAGAAAACCCGTATATACAAGTTAATAAACTTCGATTATGCATCTATTGTCTAGATAACATTTCATTATCTTCTGGGCTATGATAATTGCTTGTGTTCAATTATGCCAAATTTTATAATCCGTTTCGATATGGGAATTGCTACCTAAACTATTTATACCAGGATCATAACTATAAGCATTTAACATTCACCACAGGTGCTCAATCCCGGTGTCATCAAATGCTTTCGAAATGTGCTTGCGCTATATGAGGCTACTGATACGTTCAAATTATACCGATTCTCAGCAATTATCACTGAACCAAGCAATAATAATTCATATCGATGTCGCAACGTTGTAAATAAAACGATTACATTTCCATAACATACAGTTGTCTGTATCATACTATCAAATATTATTCAAATGTGAGATTATATTTGCAATTTGGTAAATGTTTAGTTAATAAAACTCATCTGTTTGATTAAATTTGTCTATGTGGTATAACTTTGCTCATGTATCAATTATATGAGACACCGTTCCATGCAGTAGAGAATATATGGTGAATAGTATTGTTACATTTAATTTCCTGCGAAGTACAAATCTCACAGAGTGAAATATAACCGAAATATTTATCAACTCACCTGCCGTGTATTAAAAGTCTGCAAATTAATCGGTTTAATTTGCACATGATGTCCCAGTGTGGCATATATAATTGAATAAAATATAATTATTTGCATAACTCTGTACTGTGTACGTTATGCTGTGTCATAAGGGCCTGTCCAAGCTGCAATATCTAATGTCCACAAACGGTAAATATAATAGAAAATGTATGGCGCATATAAGTGAAATATATGGCAAATGATGCACATTTAAAACACCGGCAAATAATGAAGCAACGATGTTTGTTTACTACAGTAGGTAATACAATATCATACCATATATGTTCTGTGACCTGTCGTTTAAATACATTTGTCTATATTTGTCTTTCCATTTAAACACCATACGTACACCACGGCCCTAATGTGTATGTTAAAAGCATGCAAATTATATCCACATATGTTAATATTTACAGGTCCGTTTAAACTTTTGCAAATCTAACAGTTATATTTACCTTATATTTAGTGGTAATATTAAATAATATCAAATCGAGATTTTCGTGTAGTGATAGCGAAACACGAGGTAGTTAAATACCACGTGAAGAAAACTATTAATCACATGGCTTTGGCTACACAAACTCTAAAGTTTCTGGATATCGTGAATTATTTGGCTCCGGGGTTTTCCTACTCGAAATGGTTGGCGGCTTATGATTGTCCGGTGGGTAAGGGAGTGTTCTGTTATAATTATATCACGGGGTTAGATAAATTAGATGAAACGAAACTTCCGGCGAGAGAGCATTTCTACAATGATATGAAAAACCAGAAACTCCCTCTCGAGGATTATGCCTACATACAACGGGTATGGCGTGATTGTAACATGCAGACTCTGAGGGATTTCCTGATTTGGTGCAATAATTTGGACGTGCTCTCATTCGTCACTGCCATGGAAAAAATGTTTCAGTTTTACACGCGCATGCGCGTCGATCTCTTCAAAGACTGTATTTCTGTCCCTGGTCTGTCTCGTCGATACCTCTTTCAGGACCCGTCGACATATTTCTCTCTTGTCGAGGAAAGAGATTCCGACATGTATAATATTTCATAGGTATCAGGAAAAGGGTAAGACTCAAATCAGGGGTGGTAAAACTTGTCAAAATGTAGTTGGTTTCGACGCGAATGCTCTCTACCTATACGCTATCATGCTCGACATGCCCACAGGACGATACACGAGACGACTGGCTGAGGACAGGTTCGAACTTAAAGGACAGCGGGTGAGTATAGCAACGATTTGGCTCGAATGGAAAGCCAGACAGTTGAACGTTAATATTCGCCATAAAAATAACAACCATGAAAAACGTATAGGTGAAAGACGTCTCCCCGTCGATGGTTTCGCTATCATCAATGAGGAGGGCTGGGTCTATCAATTTCACGGTTGTTATTGGCATGGTCATGAATGTCATTTGACTCGTAAACCGAACGGGACATTCAGGTATAACGAGCGACGAGGACTAACGCCGCAGCAACTACGCGACGAGACTCGTACAAATGCCGACTATATTACGTCACAGGGGTATCGGTATACCGAGATTCGGGAATGTGAATTCCGGGGTCTAATCGCTACTGATCCGAACCTGAGCGCATTTGTACGGACATTTGACAGACCGATGGATAAATTTAAGACACTGGGGGAATGCCAAATACTCGCAGGGGTTAAAACAGGAGACATTTTCGGCTTTGTTGAATGTGACATTTCAGTTCCACCAAATTTAAGAGAAGACTTTTCCGAATGCCCGCCGATTTTCAAAAATATCGAATTAACCCGCGACGACATAGGCGAATACATGAGGGATTTCGCAATTACGCATGATATCATGCGACAACCCCGGAAAAATTTAATCGGCAGTATGTTCGGGGAAAAGATTCTTTTGGGAACACCGCTGTTACGGTGGTATTTAGCTCATGGGCTGAAAGTCACAAAAATTTACCAGGTTATAGAATATACCCCTGACCCCTGTTTTAAAGGATTCGGTGTGACTGTGAGCGACGCTCGACGAGCTGGAGACGTAGACCCGACGAAGGAACTCATCACTCAAACGATGAAATTGGTTGGCAATTCGAGTTATGGAAGCATGCTACTGGACAAAGAAAGACACATAGGCGTGAAAATTTGTGACGGGCGTAAAGCGGCAAAATTAATAAACTCACATTTATTCAGACGACTCGACGTTGTGGATGATGAAACATTCGAAGTCTCCTCCAGCAAACGGACGGTAAGGTTAGATCTACCTCTCCAGATAGGGGTGATGGTATATCAGTACGCCAAATTACGAATGCTGGAGTTTTATTACGACTTCATGTGTAAATATTTTGACAAGTCGGACTGGCAATACACCGAGATGGATACAGGCAGTAGCTACATGGCTATAAGCGGGGATAGTTTGGACAGTATGGTACTACCGGACAAGCAGGACGAATACCATCGGGAAAAAGGGAACTGGTTCCCACGAGACGACACTAGGGAATACGCTAACTATGACAAACGGACGCCTGGACTGTTTAAAGTCGAATTTCGAGGTGAGAGTATCATAGCCCTCAATTCGAAAACTTATTTCTGTTTCGGTCCTTCGAGAAATAAGTTCAGTTGTAAAGGGGTCGGTAGGATAGATATAAATAAAGATTTATACCTATCAGTGTTACAAACGAAAAAGAGTAATAAGGGAACCAATAAAGGATTCAGAATGTTTAAAAATGAAATGCGATCCTACACGCAAATGAAAGACGCCATCTCATATTTCTACTGCAAGAGAAAAGTGCTAGCGGATGGCGTCAGTACGACGCATTTATATGTTTGAATGTTATAGTGCTATAGTGACCGATACTCTGTTTATACGATTAACCGTTTAAATTTCTGAAGTAAAATACTATTAACCGTTACGCGAATAGAAGACATCTGGTCATATTTCCGCTGTAAGAGACAAGTGCTAGTGGATGGTGTCAGTATGACCCATTTAGATATTTACATATTATAGTGCTACAGTTACTTGATACTCTGTTCATAAGATTAACTATTTAAATTTATGAATGTAATATACTGTCACGCGTTCTACCGTTCTACGCACGCGCGCGAGTGTGTATGTGTGTGTGTGTGCGTATGTATTTTGTGGCAAACGAGGACATTCAGATGTATACACACCTTCGAAACGAGGACATGCCGCCAATCGAGGACGTCCTCGATTGGGATTCACTGTTAAAACGTTTAAATCGTCGATTTCAAACTGCCCTCTGGTGGAATTTTTCATTAATTTGTCAGACCTCTCTTGATCGGTTTAAATCGGATTGGTGTGTGTCGGAGTGTATATCGGTTGTCCCCCTTGTTACACACACAGTTGTACCGGTCCTCGGTCACACGTTGTTGATCGGGTCAAAGATGGCGGATTGCCGTGGTGCTGGCGGGAGGTTGCTTCGGGAATTCAAATGCGCAGAAGAGGTAAATGGCTAGATTACATAGTTATGTACTGATAACTGCATTTCGGAGACAATAATTCAATGTTTGTTGATATGTGATAGTCCACTGTCTTCTTTTGAACTTCATTTTCAACGTTACACAATACACCGGCGAGTGAACGTGTCCTCTTTTGACACGACAAACTTTGACTGTAGTGTAGCCGCTTTTGGTGGTGACCCAAAAATCGACAAATTATGCCCGATATATTGATCACCCTGGTGGTTTTGATCACTTGTACAATGTATTGTTTAGATGTACCACAGTATTATATAGGCAACTGTGGAGATGCAGTTTACGTAGCTCTTTTTCTGTCTAGCTCCTCCAACAAAGCGATTATGTTGTCGATCTCAATAAGTTCAACAACAACAACAGTAGTAAGTCAGGATCAAGTGTGCTGTTTTTTAGGCCTATACCTATAGGCCATGGAGAATAATACATCCCAGTGTTTCGGATTTTAAAGAGTGAAGGTACCATATAATTTTACGTCTAACGAGGACCTTCAACTGTTCAATACCAAAAGTCCTATATCTAAACAACTCAGACACACTGTCAAACGAGGATGTTCTTGTTTGGCAAATGTCGTTCTGGGTCGGAGCGAACAATGTGCAAATTTCGTATTTTGATTATGCATGCAAGAATCTACTATCCAATGTAGATTCAATTCAATCCACTTTATTGCGTATAGTTACATACCACAACAAGAGCATTCACATGTAGCCACAGACATAACAATCAAGATATATGACACATTATACAGAAAATAATAAACAGGCAAAGAGCAAATAAAAGAAACTGAATGGTGCAATATTCTTTATAATTCCTATCTGCAACGTTTTGGTGAAAATATCAGCTGATACTTTTCACAGAGCAAAGAAACTTGTGTACATCATCCTGACCTATTTTGTGTAATTCTCTTTCAAAGTTTGAATAAATACATCCAAAATTAAAGAAATTTGTCAATACTGAGCTGGTTATTTTCTGGCCACCATGATGTTTTCTCAACGTTACAGTACAAGCTTACGGCCTGGCCACACAGCGCAGAGAGTTAAAAAACATGGCAGGTATTGGCGACTTACTCTGATTTTGCATATATTTAGTTGAAACGTTGACAGAAAGTTACACAAAATAGGTTAAGATGATTGATGTGCTCAATGAAATGTAATTGTATCAGCTGATATTTTGACCAAAATATCGTGGATAGGAAGGGTGTTACAGACAGTAGATTCTTTTATTGTCAGAATTGACCCAGCAGGCACTCGACATTGATTCAACGCAGAAAGTTGTTAGAAATTAAGTCCCAACGTCGATTTAACATGCATACAATGTAGATACGTGTGACATTGGGTGGATGTAACAGATTGGTGTCTCTGTTCAAAAAGTTTCAGTATCTCGGAGATAACAAATCACAGTAAGCGGAAAATTTACACACATATTATAATTCAGGCTAAGTATATGCAAACCTGGTACTTGAATGAAAATATGAGTAAAAACATTGTTATCGTAACCTTTGTATCAATTTTTGGTACACAAGATACCACTTCTAATGAAATATACCTCCAAATTTGTGTTAGAAAGCAGGATATTTATAAGCTCTTGTAAGCATAGATCTGTTGGTACCTAGTTCAAATGAACAAATATTGATCATATGACTTGCTACAATCAATTTGCACATAGTTGATGTGAAGTAGGCCTACATGCAGTTTATCCTCAAAACTGGATATTTTGAGTGAGCTTACAGCATAACCAATCTCAGTAAACTCAGATATATTATCACAGAATATTATATCTGACTGCATCTAGTGCGAATTTGAAACTACATTTGTTAGCCAATCAGGTGGCTAGCTTGGCACAGTTTCATCATGGTTTACCTGGATTGATGTATAACGACAAACAGGATACCGGTATTCTTGGTTAATGTAGCTCTCTAGTCATGTTAATGCTACTGAATCGGAGTTTTGAAAAAAATTGACCACCAAAATTAAGATCTTCTGCACGGAAAATTTCACAACATGGGTTTTCAGCCATCTTTTTATTCAAATATTCACCGGTTTATCATGTTCAGCATATTATTGCTCTAGGAAACCTAAATAACGTGTGTGTTAAGGCCAAGAAAAAAAATATGTCTGTTTCCGGTTACCCGACCGAGTCTAGATCAATCGTGCGACTCTAAAAATTTTATCAGCAAATTCCAACGAAATCACTACCAAGGCCGCGTTTTACGACAACAACAACAACCGTAAAGCGGCGTGCCCATTGTCAGCATACCGTAAAGTGCGACTGTAGCAGACCGCATGGCATGGCGGCAGGTTGACGATCTTTTCAGGAAATAAAGCACCTACTTCTAGGTCGGGAATCGAGAAATCAGCAACCTGATTACGCTTCAGTCGACTTGATCATGTTTACCAGGACAATTTTAAACATAATCTCCATCAACTTCGAAAGAAATCTACTGATTTTATGACTTGAAATGGTGTTTGTTTGCGGACACGGCAGCTTGCAAGTGGTGTTCGTTTTCAGCGGAATCGGCGACGACACAGTCAAAGTCTAACCGACCGGTACCATTTCTACGCTAAAAAATCCAAAATTTCCCCGACTTGTTTTTATTATGAATGCATTGAAATAAACCCCCAAGATTCAAGCAAGTAATAATTCTTCTGTTTTCGGGAAATGGCTTGTTCAAATCGTTGTACTGTTGTACAGTCACGACTCTCGTCTCGTTTCTCAAATTGCTCGAATTAGATAGGCGCTGGTACAAATCTCCATGATGTTCAAATTAATTTCCCATTTCATTTTATGTTGTATATGTCAACTTTTTGTTCAGGCTTTTCCAGAAAATAAGTACACTCTCCCTATGGAAGGCACTGAAATTCCACATGGAATTTTGTATTTTTCACTAAAAATCCTTAAAATTCTACAGGAAAATTTCATCATTTCTGGGCGGAAATCCTTGGAATATATTGTTTTGCATATCAAGTTGCAATCAATTAAAACGATACCGTACTCGTTTTGGTGATAAACAGCAGTCAAACACAT